>VALG01010079.1:0-13469 GCA_009835305.1 Ipomoea purpurea
GAGAAGGATGAAACCTTAGCCTGGGAAGCAAGGTCTAACAAGGATCTTAAAAGTCAAGCAAGCGCCAACACCAAGGAAGGGGATCAACGGCTCGTCGACGCATCGTGATCAAAGCATCAAACCAGATTATTCACTTGAGATCAAGAACCCTTAACCCATCCTAGCGAATTCCTTTCCCTTCCTCGGAAAATCGGCCCCCCTCCTTATTCCAAAACCCTTTCTATCCTTCAAACCCCATTCTTGATTCCACGTTTTAAACGACTCCGCACAAGGCGACAACCTCACGACCTAAGTTGCGACCTTGAAAACCTTGATCCTAATTATTGAATTCAATTTGCCCTCAAGTTGAAACCCACTCTCTTAGTCTAGTAAACCGAATCGTTCCCAAAAACCCAACACACACAGACATACAATTATACAGCTTCCCCGTAGAATACCATCTCTATAGGACCACCGTTCTACTCTTGACTCGTTAACCCTATAATGATTTATAAGCTTCGGGGACGAAGCTTCTCGTAAGGGGGGGAGAGTGTAACCACCCCGTGTTACGGCCTTCAATCCTGGATTAAACTATTTAATTAATCCCGCTTATAATAATTAAATATGATTTAATTATGTTAGGTTTCCCTTTAATTAATTAATAGGGTCCACCATGAACCGTGGACCCTTGCCTAAATTAGAGGCTTAAGCCTATTAGGAATAAAGAAAGTAAACCTTTTACTATTCAATCCTAATTAGGAATCGTAGACCTAATTATCTATTAGGAATAAAGGAAGTAGGCCTTTTACTATTCAGATTGTGATTAGGATCCGCTTTAAATTAATATGGTCCAATGTGGATCATGGCCCTTATCCCTAAAGCAAGTCCCTAGTCCTATAAGGAATAGAATTAGTAAACCCATACCATTCAGGCCCTAATTAGGAGTCTTAAATATATAAATAGGGAACTTAGGAGGCACCTAGAATTCCCACCACAATAATCTCTCACCATCCAAAGAGTTCCAAGAATTCCCCTAGGAGAAATCAAGAAAGCAAGAAATCTTAAAGAAAGATCCTTCATAGCCAAGGAATTAATTAAGGCTAAGAGGTAACCCATGTCTCAACAAAACCTATTCTCATAGCTATGATTTCCCCTTAGGGTTTCCCCATATTGTTGTAAATGGCGAATTATGATGATTATTATTGATGTTGATATAATGATTCCATGAGGAATCTTGATAATCTTGATATTGGGAGTTTGTTGATAAATATGATGTTCTTGATAATTAATTGAGATTCTTGATGATTATGTGTTGTTCCTGCCGAATCTTGCAATTAGAAGATGAATCGTATTCTTGTTGATATAAAAGTGATTAGAACCCTAGGTTGTACCGTATGCTTTGATTCTTGGATTAGAAAAGCATGATAGGTTATGAGGCGTTCGTTCTCGTATTTGATCCGTTAATTGTCTACGTGTTGTCGTTAATTACGTTGTAAAGTGTCTAAGCATGGTTTCGGGTTCCACAACGGTTCCCGGGGCGAAAAGTGATGAAAAGAGTCAGTGGGGGGTAGATGGGGGTAGGGGACCCGCCACCTACCGCGGCATTCTCGGGCAGCACCGACAGCGGGCAGCGGCCCGCCGGGCACCCACTGCCCGGAACAGTGGCAGCCGGCGGGTGGACCCCCACCCACCGGCTACCCGCTGGAATTCACCCTACCTTGGGCTCCCGGCTTCCCGTTTGATGTTTCCCCGATCCCCGTGGTGTCCCAACGGACTCCGATTATCGTACCTAAGTCTAGTTTGATGTTTCGGGTACACTACAAAAAAACACCGAAATAGCGACGGATCTCGAGACGGACGCGGTCCGTAGCTAATTTAACGACGGAATAGCGACTATTTAGTGACCGAATTTAGTTTTCTTGTTAAATAGGATATTAGCAACGGATTAGCGACGGACTAGCGACGGCTATTACGACAGATCAAAGTTGTCGTTAAATTCGAAGCTATTATTAGCGGGAATTTTTGGCGCAAAACTTAGTGACGGATTAGCGACGGATTGGCGACGGATTTTTCGCGGGTTAATTTCGAAATTGTTCTAGCTACATACTAGCGACCGACTTAAACATTTGTCGCTATTCTTTAAGGTTCATGTAATCGTGATTCATGTCTAGCGACGAATACTCATATCCGTCGCTAGATTGTACGGGCTTTAGACTACCTAGCGACGGAAATATGGATTCGTAGCTATCTAACGACGAACGGTGAAATCCATCGCTACAATGACTAAAAGGCTTCGTTCGTATGGGTTCATTAGCGACGGATATATGAGTCCGTCGCTAAGTTGTCCACAATGGTGTTTTCTTATGAGCTCAATAGCGACAGACTATTATTCGTCGTTAATGTTAGTAACAAATTTTTTTTATTAAATGTTTCATAGCGACGGAATCGCTATCCGTCGCTAGGAACAAGAATCGTAAATTAATTAATATCGCAGCTCTTACTTTTAATAAAACATAACGACGGAAGTATAATCCGTAGCCTAGAGTTCATCCGCAGCTCTTACTCAGCCTAAGTCCTAAGGGTTTTGAATAGCCCTAAGTCCTAACTCAGCTCTCTCTCATACCGCAGCCTAAGCTCTTTGCTCTGCTCACAGCCGAACATCTTTGCTCTTCTCTAATCGCTATCCTAAGCTCTGCCTCTCCGGCGTCTCTGCTCTCCGGCATCTTTGTCTCTCCGACGAAGGCTCCACGGCATCTCTGTTCTCCGACGAAGGCTCCACGGTGAATCTGCGAAGGCTCTCGAACTGCGAAGGTAATTTCCTCGTTTGCTCTCCGAAATAAAGCTATCATTTCCCATAAAAGTTATTTCAACTTTTGTTTGGTTCCACTTAAAGTCTTTCTACCCCATTTCCATTTCAAACTTTTTGTGATTTCCGCACCCCACTGACTATACATTGAGTGTGATCCATTATAGGATTAAGGAGCAAAAACTGGTACGAGTCAATTCCATTTTTTCCTTTCTTAATTCTTAACCTCATATCATCTCTTTCATACCCTTAAATTTCTCTGCTATATATCCCATGCCATGTAGAAGATAAGTCCCTTCTTTCTTTCTTTCTACTTTTTTATCTATTAGGCAAATCATATTTTTCTTTTTAGTTTTGCTTCCAATTAGTGTTATTAATTTTTTAGTTTAGAAGAAATATTCTAGGAATTGAAGAATCTATTACCTTTGTGTTTTTTTTTTCCAGTTTAAATATCAATATAATGGATCCTGTGATGTTTGTTTACGAATGATGAAGAAGATGTATCAGGGAATCCAATACTTCTTTTCTTTTAAATTTGAAAGTTGACTTATAACTTGCAAGTTGAGATAGTTAGGTTGAAGATAATGTATCTCATTTGCAATTTAAATGGTTTTCGATCGTCATGCGTTTGTTAAGTCTAGCAGTGTTAAAATACAATATCATACACCAAAAGAGTGTGACATATCTTAAGTCTAGCGTGTTAGAAATAATACTGATATAAAATTATGTCAGGCCACTTTGTGTTGTATGACTGTTTCAACTTTAGCAATCTACTTAAACCAATGTTGCTCTCATTTTTTGTGTTTATGATGAGATTTTATCACAAATGGAGTGCATATTAAGAATGGAAACAGGATGGTAAAATGTGTGAATGAATAGAAGCTGTTTGATTTATGGTATTGTAACTTGGGTCTGACCATCATTCATGTTTTTTTTTTCCTGTAGTCTTGACTGAATATGACATATTTCTAGTTTGTGGCCGTTATATGGTGATATAATAATTATATATTGATTTCATAGGGATTGCCCATTTTAAGAATAGGGAGATTCTTGGTCTTAACAGGTTTGGTCATTGGTTAGGAGGTTTGATGAGAGCAGCTTTGTGATGACTTTAAAACTCTTAAACCAACTTAGCCCTGGGTAGTCCATGTTTCTATTCATGTTCCTTGAGTAACCACCATCTATGTACTACACACCTTGGTACTTGACTACAACCTTTTCTTACAATCAGTTCAAAGAGAATTCAGGTACAGATACTATTATGTTTTTTTTTTTTAAGTCTCTAAGAGCAACCATAGTATTGATTTTTTGCATAACAAAAATCAACAAATGAGTTTTTATCTAATGTGTGGATGATTTTTTTTGTGGATTTTTTCCTCCTGCAAGTTAAGTTTTTTAGGGATCCAGTACTAAAAAAAATGGAGAAAGGCTACTGTTTTGGGGTGCGCGTTTGGGCAACATCCGTACCCAATTTTGTTTTTTGTTTTGTTTTTTTATTTTGGGTCAAATTTCTAATTTTTTTCCATCTCCCCTCTTTCTTTTCTTCCTATTTAGACTTGTCAAAACCAAAAAATCTCCTACTAATAGGTTGTTCTAACTTCTAAGATGGTTTAAACTTTAAAGCCACGTGAAATTACTTGACCATACTGCATTCTCATTTAGTAATCAAGATAAATACTCGTAAACAAAAAAAGGCTTTGTGAGAGCAGCTTTGTGGTGACTGTTGATTTGCTTTGTGATGTTATTTTATATGAAAATGGGTGGTAGCAGCTTTTTAACTCTTTGATTAAATTATTATATATTTTTTGTTAAGAAAAATATGTACACCGAAAGGTGGCACTTTGTGAGAGCATAAGTGAGAATGACAGAAAATGTGTAGTAATGGCAGCTACACCAATTAGACCAACACTTGAAATTATCCTAATTGCCACAAAATGTGGCTTTTAAATATACACATGGATATAGTCATGGTCATTATCAAAGCATTAGGTGAAACTTATTGGACCCCTCTATGTATAGGGTGTTTGAATGGACAAGAATTGGTGTCTTTTTTCCTTGGCAAACCCCTAGACTTATAAATTTGCCTTTTCTACAACTGCAGTTTCAAGTCGGATCAAAACTTATTGGCCTAGGAATCAGCATTACTTCACTTCAAGACTCTTCAAGTTCTGCTTTGGTTTTTGATAGGTATGAACATTTCTTCAAATTTTTCATTTTGGTTTTTTTTTTTTTTTATGATAATTGCTGCTTCATTAATTTATTAGAATTTATTCGAACGATTTCTGTTCTCGGTGAAATGTAATTTTGGGGGGTTTGTTTTTTAAAATGATGTAGCATTGAAATAGGTGATAAATACAATTGACTTCAAACCGTCATTGGATGTAATACACGAATGGGAAATGGTCTTCTCACTGAGGATTTTTTGGGTGTCTTAAACTTTCATCCGATATGCTACTTAGGTCAACATAGTCTGGATGGACGGGGAAAGAATTAGGTTTCCATGTTCTCAGCGCAGTTGTCAAACCCAAGTTTTTAGATGTGCCTACTGCAATACCACTTAGGCAATATGGATTGTGTTATCGGATACATTGTTGGCGCTGTCATGGCGAGAGAATTGTGAGGGTAGATGTTTGATCAAGTGTTGGTGGCGCCATCTGAAATTGGCTAGTGAACATGCTCTAATACTTACACACAATGGTTATGGATCTGCTGGTCCTCATTTAATGTGGATAAATTAGAAGAATCGCCAATCCTGAGGCCGAGTTTTAATGACATGCATAAAACTTGCAGATCAAGAGTTTGGCATGACTGTAAAGCACTCGCAGTTGTCTCTTGGTAGCTCGACTTATGAGCTTGAAATCAGAGAATCATATATCAGAAATGTTTCAATCAAATCACTGCAACTTGGTGAAAGAAGTTGTTCGGAGGATATCTAGTTCCTGACAACTTCTATGAAACCAAAAGGCTATTACGAGGATGGGCTTACCGGTTCAGGAAGATTGATTTGTGGCAACAAACTGCATGGATATATTGGGAGTCAGATATAGATTTGACAACGTGGTAAGTTTTTGCCACCCTCGATTTAAACAAACTTCTCGTGTGCTACAAACGACCAAAAAACTATGTAGGCATACAAAAGATGTATTATTTTCCCTCTGGTTCCCTCGACTACAGAGGTTGTACTGCATCTAATGCACAGCAAATGATATGAAGTGGGCAATGCAAATTCTAGATGAAGATGGAATCAATGCGTCATCCCTCAGACTCGCATGCTTGGAAGCATTTAACCGCATTTATCTGAGTTGCATCTGAGAATTCGAATGTCAAGTTATGTCTGTGCACCGATTGGTTTTCAACCATTTTGGACAGTCAGGCCAACACATACTCTATGGCCTGTGATACTAAACCGTATAACTTGCCTTCCTTGGGATGTGTGATGAAGGAGGAGTATATGTTCTTGGACTGTATTGGATTCCAGGTCCAAAAATTAAAGAGAAGATAGATGTTTTCCTAAAACCGCTTATTGCGGAGTTAAACCATATATGGGATAGTGTTGGTGTTCAAACGTTAGAAATTTCAAAACGCAAAATTTCCGTTCAGATGCGGGCTGCTCTTATGTGGCACAGTTTTAGTGATTTTCGCTGCATATTCGATGTTCAGGGTGGACAGCTGCTGGGAGATTTTGCATTGTCCATTATTGCATGGCAAATCAGATGCCTTCACCTAAAATGTAGTGGTAAGCTAATCGTGGTTTGGACAATCATGTAAATTTTTGCGCACCAAATCATACATTTCGCAGGAATAGAGACAGCGTTCTTTAAGGAACATAGGATTACAACGGGGGGGGGGGGGGGGGGTGGGGGGGAGGCACCGCTTATTCGTCAGGATATGATTATCTTTGCAGAGATTGAGACTTTAGGCTTAGAAGTCACTGATTGGATGCAGCTGAAGTTAATGGATTTAATTTCCAAAACTTGCGGTTGGTAAGGAAGGCGGAAGTATCTTTTGGGATTTCCGTATTGGAGTATCACATTTAATTAACGACATAATTTGGATTGTCATGCATATAGAAAAAAAATGTGTTGATAAGTGTTCAAACCAGTAATGATATGTTACTGGAAAACAAAGGACACGGTTAAATGCTAGAGAAGAAGCTGAATGATTATTGTCGGCGGCCTGAGCTGAGCAAGACTTATGACCGAAAGTTTCCAAAAGCTTGTCACACTTGATAAACCGGCAAAAGAAGCATTGTGTGAATGGGTTAGGAATCTCAAATTTCCTGATGGCTATGCATCTAATATGAGTCGATGCGTTAGATATGAAGAAGTTGAAGTTGTTTGGTATGAAAAGTCACGACTATCATGTGTTTATGCAAAGACTAATACCAATTGCATTTCGTGAGTTGCTCCCGTTAAATGTTTGGAAAGTTCTTACAGAGTTGAGTTTATTCTTTAAGAACCTTACTTCTACTACGATTAGAGTTGAAGAAATGATGAAGCTTGAGAATGACATACCTCTCATTTTTATGTCAACTTGAACGTATATTTCCTCCTAGTTTCTTTGACTCCATGGAGCATCTACAATTCACTTAGCTTATGAACGAGGATTGCTGGTCCGGTTCAATATAGGTGGATGTATTCCATTTGAGAGTACAATTTTGATTAATTGTTTTATATGTTCCAACATATAATAAAATCGTCACTTATGTATGTCAATTTTCTTAGATACCTTCGAAATTAAAAAATAATGTCAAAAATAAAGCGAAGGTCGAGGGCTCGATATCCAATGCATATTTGGTGGAAGAAGCATCATCGTTCTGTTCATACTATTTTGAAGACCACGTTAGCACGAAAACAGAATGTGCCTCGAAATGCAGATGAAGCTGAATATGTAGTTGATGAACATGAAGAAACTCTTTCTATATTCAAGTATCCGGGTCGAGCGTTTGCAAAACAAAAGAGAGATATATGACGGATGAAGAGTATAAAGCTGCTCAAACCTATGTGCTATCAAATTGTTCAGAAGTGGAGCCGTTTATTGAGTAAGAATTCACTTCTGTTCAATTTTTCTTATGCAATGTGTTATAAATATTAACCCATGTGCTCAAACGTATGTGTTATAAAGGGTTTATAACGAGGAGTTAAAGAGGAGTCAACCAAACATTTCCAGTACTGCCATCGATCGTAAATTGGAAAATGAATTTGCAAATTGGTTCAATGGATATGTAAGACTTGTATATATTATTTAAATTTAGCTTCAAATTGTTTAACACACTTTGACGCTTATATTATGTATTATACAGGCACACGATCCTTCAAATAACATTTCAAACAAATTTATAAAGGATCTTGCAAAGGGCCACTTAGATCTGTCAAAAGCTATTCAGGGTATTATGTGAATGGCTTTAAATTTCACATTGGTTATGGTGGAGCTAAAGAAACAATGAATAGTGGAGTTGCATAAAAGGTATAAACTATCGTATAGATGAAAGTGATTATTATGGCCGATTGGTAGAAGTTGTACAAGTTGAGTACCCTGGTTTACCAATCAAGAGGACAATATTATTCAAAGTGTGATGGTTTGACCCCCTACATACCTTTGGTTTTTGGCATGAAGGTTTCATTCCACGTAAGAACTTGTTGAATTAATCATAAGCTAGATTCAATCGCTATGAACCATTCATTCTAGCAATGCAAGCAGCTCAGGTTTTATTGTACATACCCAAGTTGCGTCGTGACAAGCGCTTGACTGTGGGCTGTTTGCAAAATTAAAGCGAGATCTAATTAGAAGTTCCTGAATCATCTATATCTAGTGAAGCATCACAATACCTGCCATTTCAAGAGGAAACTTAACTGACAATCATGGATCACGTGCAAATAGATGAGGACCCATTGTATTAGAGTGACACCAAATGGTGGGGTGATAGACTTGATGGTGAACATGGTGACATCGAAGATGATTGAGTTAGAGAAGAAAGATTGATGACTCAAGTAACAGATTCAATAATAGGGATAGTGAAACGGTACTGCTAGTTAGTGCATAGTTCAAATAGTAAGAAATATTATTTTATATTTATTATATTTTATTATATTTGTTTTTAGTGACACGAGGTGGTAGTCGAGCTGGACGCATAAGAGGACGTGGACGGGGTGTACCAACCTCCTGTGGGAAAATTTGTACACCTCCTCTAATGTAAAGTATCTCCACCTGATTGTTCGCCTGCTTCTATTGTTCACGATTGATTTGCGATTACATCACCATCAGACTCTACTGCCCACCCACATTCTCATCATTGCAGGATCTCTATAGCTGTGATTTGCCTATCTATTCAATGTAGAGGCTAAGAGGTAAAATGTTTATATTGAATTTAACATTTTTGTTATATTTTTTATCATTATTCATCCCTTATATAGTCAGGTTGATGCCTTCTAATATGTTCAGCTACAATAACAAAATATGTCATAGAAAATGATCCATCGAATGGATATAATTGGGAGAGTGTGCTAATGAGTATAAGAGAGATAAATTTGAGGATTTAAGGTAAATTCTATTTTAAAGACAGTGCTTCAATTGGTGCTTTGGATATTTATAGAGCTATAGTTAAGTTGTTGCTTAATTGTCTTTTGGATATTTTATAGTTAAGTGGTGCTTAAATTGTGCTTTGGATATTTATAGTTAGTTGGTTGCCTTAAATTGTGCTAGATATTATAGTTAAGGTTGTTGCTTAAATTGTGCTTTGGATATTTTATAGTAAGTTGGTTGCTTAAATTGTGCTTTGGATATTTATAGTTAGTTGGTTGCTTAATTGTGCTTTGGATATTTTATAGTTAAAGTTGGTTGCTTAAATTGTGCTTGGATAATTTATAGTTAAGTTGACTGTTTAAATTGTGCTTTGGACATTTCTAATTGTACGTGTTTTGCTTAAGTTTGATGAACTTGTAATGTTACGAAAATTTTAACGTGGGTAGGGACTATTGACACACAAGTTCGTGAAGCCTTTTTATCACAATACAGCCTTCACGCTATGCAGATATGACTCAAAATTAGAACCAACGGCATCAAAAGGGGAAGGCAAAGTTGTGTGTGCTGAAGAACATGGCGTATGTTTGGGAAGCATATTGGGATAGGCCAGACGTGAAAGCCTAAATCTGAAAACAGCGCAAAAATAGAATGACTGAGGTGGAAGGACCCGGTACGGGATGTTCCGCATACCGGAGGATAGATCAGCTATTGAGCACTGTCACAAGCTGGTATGCATTTAACTTATAAATTTAATTACAATTTAACTTAGAATTTATTATTGTATATTATTTTAAAACATTAAGTATCATTTCTATTGTTTTGTGCTTGTTTAATAGCGAGGATGATCTTCAAAGGCCTAATTTGTTTGGTGGCTTCCGCAAAATACACAAAAAGAAGAATGGTTGTTCGTTGACGAGAGATCAAAGAGAATCGCTGTAAGTATAACGTAACAATCATATATTGGTAATTAGATTAAAATTTTATATGCCGTTGTATAATTCTCTCTTCTTTTTTTTGTATATGTTTTTAATTGTAGGATGAAATTGAAGCACGGCGTGTAGCTGCAACGCAAGAAGCCGAAGGGTCAACTGAGCCACCAAGTATAAACATGTCACAGCTGTATGTGGATGTCGTTGGCGGGATAAAAAACAGCGTATTTATGGCGTAGGGACTAAGGCATCCTCATTTATTAGGGACAATAGTTGTGGTTCATCGGCTTCTTCACAACTGCATCAAGATGCAGTGAAGGAGATGGTCCCAATCAACAGATGGAGATCGTGACGAGCTGAGATGGAGGCTAAACTACAAGCTGAAAGAAATCAAATGCAGGCTCAGATTGCAAGTTTATGGATGAGTTGCGTCGCAATGGGATGATATCCAACTCCCTATACCACCACCTCCAACAAACTCCAAGTTGAACATTCTGCTAATTCAAATGATGAAAATTTTAGGAAGATGATTAGGTTTTTATTATATGTTTGGTATTGATGCAAACGAGTATAGCATTATACAAAGCTTTACTTTGTTATCTTATGTGTTGAATGGTTTAATGCATTATACAGTGCTTTACTTTTGTTATTGTTGTGGTATTTTACAATTATATTATGATGTAGTTATTAATAAGTTTAATGCATATATGTTGCGATATTATTTAATGGCTATATTTTTTTAAAAAAATTTATAATTTAGCGACGGAAATATTATCAGTAAATCCGTAGTTTAGAAAAAAAAATAAATTTAATTAAAATATCAATGTAAAATTAGTGACGGAACAATTCCGTGCGTTAAATATAGCGACGGATATTGCCGAACTAAACCGTAGCTAAATGGCAATAAAATCCTAATAATCAAATCAACCTAGCGACGGATATAGTCCGTCGCTAAGATGATAGACGACGGATGTTAGCGACGGACATGCAGTCTTATATTATAGCGACCGGAATGATCCGTCGCTAGTCCGTTGAACGTTGGTCACCAAATCGTCGGTGGTATGAATCTAAGCAACGGATATTTTTTGTCTTAGCGACGGATATGCCGTTGCTAAACTTAGCGACGGAAATTCTCGTCGTATTCACCGTCGCCATTTTTGACGTCGAACGTCGCCGTGACAATTAGCTGACGATTATTTTTATTAGCGACGGAAATTGCCGTCCGTAGACGTAGCGGACCGGAAATAAGTTGGCGTACGCTGAATTTCTGCGATCCAATTATAACAACCGACGGACGATTTCTGTCGCTAAACTGTCGCTAAGTTGTTTAGCGACGGATTTGACCTGTTTTAGCGACGGAATTGTCCGTGCTATTTTGGCAATTTTTTTGTAGTGGTACCATGTCGTAGGGTTTAATGAGTCTATTATATTGCATGCTAGTGAATGGGTATCGACGACCTAGGGTGGAAGAAGTATGAACCCCTTAGGAACTATTCCTAGTTGTGGATGTCACGCATAGGTTGTTTATACGTCACATTCCCTTTCCCAATGTGTAATGTGGGTTGCATGTGCTTCCTACGTGTTATGTGTGCGTGTTACCCCAATTCGGTTGCGATCGGATTGGTTATCCTGCGCTGCGGTTCAGAAGCTGGCTGCGGTCAGATGGGTATTCCTGGCTGCGGTCAAATGACATTCTCTCAGGTTGCGGTCCACCGTTTGGTTGCGATCAAATGTTTCTACACGAGCTGGGTTCGTCCTTTATCCTGGCTGCGGTCAGATGACACTCTCTTGGGTTGCGGTCCACAGTTTGGTTGCGATCAAACATTATGATGAGCTGCGGTTCATCGGTCGGTTGCGATCGACCTCCCCGTGTTGCGATAACGAAGGAAGCATGGTGCTGTGGGGCATGTCAGAGCTATATTGCGCATGACGCCGCATGTATGGGCATGCGATTGGATCCTGTGGCGCCAACAACGTGCGTTATGTGTTGTGATATCGATGAGTTTGGCTATGCATGACTTTGGGGATGTGAACTATGGTTTTTTTCATATTGGGGATTGATTATGATGGTTGTAGTTACTACTTGATGCTTGCATTATCTGTCTTATCTGTTGTGAACTGCCTATCTTGTTATAACTGTTGCTTGCGTCTGCCATTGTCTGTCGAGTCATTCCGGTATTTAAGAGCTACAGATATCGTAGGACATATATCTTCATGCTCAAAATGGTATTTCGTAATCTATATTATAATCCTTCTATATGTATTGTATTTCCATGCGTTGGAGTGGGGTTTACCAGCATCTTCGCTGAACAGATATATTTGGCTTTCAGGCACAGAAGATTAAGTCACTAGAGCGCGCTAGAACTCGGAGTGTAGAAATAGATAGTTTCCCTTTCGGCCTGCGTACCATGTTTATACATTTATGCTTTTGAGGATATTAGTTAGTTTGCCTGTGCATCTGGTTTCTCTAGACCAGGTGTGGCATAGCACCCCGAACACTTGTATTATATTCTGGGATTTAATAAGATTCTACATTTATTATAAGCTTTAGAAAGTCTTAAAAATCTGGGGTGTTACACAAAGCTTCCGGACGAAGCTTCCCGTTAATGGGGGAGAGTGTAACACCCTGTGTTACGATCCCTAATTATTTAAATCATTTACCCAAAAAGAAAGAATTAAATTTTATTAATTAATTGGGAAGGGCACACCATAAGCTATGAATCCTATCCCTAGAGCCAATTCCCTAATTCTATAGGAAATATGAGTAACTAATCCATACCATTTAGACCCCAATTAGGGGGGAAAATCTTACATATATATATATATATTATATATATATTTATATATATATAAAAATATATAGGGTCATAGGAGGCACTAGATCTTACACCACAATAATCTCTCACCACACAAGAAGTTCCAAGAATCCCCTTGGGAGAAATCAATAAAGAAGAAAGCTTAAAGAAATACCGTTCATAGCCAAGGAAATTATTAAGGCTAAGAGGTAACCCATGTTTTCAACAAAACCTATTTTCTTCGCTATAATCTCCTTCCTTGGCCTCCTCTATATTCTCGTGTCTTGATGAATTCTTCTATGATAATTGTGTTATGTTCTTGATGATTGATAAGATGATTTATATGCTTTCTGATAATCTTGATGATCTTGATGTCGAAAAGAAGTTCTTGATTTTGATGTGATGATTCTTGACGAATCTTGATATTTCTTGATGTTA
>VALG01010088.1:0-11160 GCA_009835305.1 Ipomoea purpurea
GGTAGGTCGGTGTCGGTGAACGTGATGGACTCCTCTTCGGCTCTTCTCGTGGGGGTACGTGTGACCTCCCCACGTACAAACTCCTTCGCCCACTTCTTTCGCTCGGCGGGTGAGTGCCCCTCCCTCGGGCCCCCCAAAGATGACGTAGATGGTCCGTTTCTTCGGGGTTGGAGTCCTCTGTCTGTCTTCTCTTCCTCCTCGAGCTGTTGTCGTGGTGGTCCCTCTTACGGGGAGCCAGGTGGATGGCGCCTGGCCACCCCCCTTCCTCCATACCCCTTCTGCCTTGCTTCTGGCCTGCGCCTGGCCTTGTGCCAGGGCCTCTTAATGAACTTGGCCGAGGTAACCCATTTGGGATGAGTTCCTCGATTTGTCTCTTTAGAGAGGATGCATTCGTTGTATCGTGCCCCCTTCTGCCGGTGAACCTGCAGTACTTGTTGGGGTCCCCCCCCTTGCCGATATCTTCATGCACTCCTCCTTCGGAATACCACGATTCCCTGGTCTCCGCGTGCGCCAAGATGGTACCACATGTTGTGTGAGCGGGGTGAGATAGCGTGTGGGGTTCAGCCTGGGCCCTCGGCGTACTCACGTCGGTGTGGCACGGCGCCTTGCGCTCCTCCTGGGGCGCCTTGTCTTTTCGACCTCTTCATTCCTCCTGTTCCTTACTTCCTCTTCTCGGCAGCCTCGGCGTCAGCGTAACCTTGCTGCCTTGTCCATCAGGTCGGTATAGGTCCTGGGGGGGGTACCTGATGAGGTCTTGGTGAAAAGCGCCTGACCTCAAGTCTGTTTCGGAAAATCACCATGGCTGGACTTCCCATCAAAGTCCGGCGACCCCATGGCCTCTTCTTCCACTTGATGAGGTACTCGGCTAGTGACTCCGAGCCCCCCTGTTTCAGATCACACAGGTCGGCAAGCTGCTTCTTCCGTTGTATGGCTGGTGGCGAAATGGGATAGGAACTGCGCGGGTGAGGTCCGCAAAGGTGGAGATGGACCCCACCGGGAGGGATCCGGAACCAATCATGCGCTTGCCCGTCCAGGGTGGTGAAGAACCCCCTACATAGGATGGCGTCAGTAGCCCCAGTGATCATCATGGCGGCCCTGTACTTGCTGAGGTGTGCCCGCGGGTCCGTGGCCCCGAGTACACCTTGATGGTGGGAAAACGAAAATCTCGAGGTAAGGGCTCCTCCAGGATGGTGTTCGGAATGGGGAGGCCAGCACATCCTGGGGCTCCGGAGACCCGTCTCTCTCATCGATCTTCTTCTGGAGCTCGTCCATCCTCCTCCGCAGCTGCTCGACCTCTTCCCGATGGGAGCTCGGAGCTCTACCATTCGTTTCACCTGATCGTTCGACCCGGGAGGCCTGCTCACGTCGCGGGCGGGGTCGCGGGACCCGACCTGCTGACCCGAGTGAGGCTGCCTCGTGACGCGGCTGGGCGCGGGGCCCATGGCTCGGCGACCCCCGAGTGACCGGTTCTTGTCGAGGCGGCCGGCGGGAGCATGACTCCGCCGCCGGTGGCCCGTTGGCTAGCCTCGGACCCCAGCCTGTCCCGGGCCGTCACGCGATCGCCCAACCTCCACAGGGCGGGCCTGGTTTGGTTGGTGCCCTTCCGTCGCCGTCATGCTGGCGGTCTCGGCGGGAGTCCCTCTTCCCGCCTCTCCTCTGGTCGAGGCGAGTTGACCTCCCCTTGGGTGATAGGTGCCTGGGGTGGCCGGGTGCTTGGACCGCTGCGCCCCCGGTGGAAGGAGGTTGAGGTGACGCCGGCGCCCCTCGGGTGGCGCCTAGGTCGGCTTGTTCCTCTGCCCGAAGCCGCCGCGACGCGCGCCAGCGCCGTGGAGGCTTGTTCAAAGATCGCCACCCCCTCCTGGATGAGTGCGCGAGCCGGAGCGGGGCGACAGGGGGTGGTGGCGGTACACCACTGCTACGGTGGTTGGTGAGCTGGCCTCAGATCTTCCCACGACCTGGTGAAGGCGGCCGGTTGGATGCTGGGGGCGGGGGTCCCGTTGGGACCGTTCCCGTTCGCAACGAGCTGGGTGCTGCGGGCTCCGCGGGTATGACGAGAGCTGGATCTCGATCGCGCCATCGCTGGGGATGAACTATTGTGGGGAGAGCGCTTAAGCTTGTACAGCAGCTCTCAACAAGAGCACCAATGATGGATTTAATTAATACGGGGGTATGCCCGAATCAATAACCCGGATATAATACGGATAATAAATAACACGTAAATAATACGAACGATGTTGTAAAAGGCCGTGAGACCGTATATTGTATTAATCGCCGTAGTATTTTGGCTATTACAAAGATTCTTCAGTACCAAGTGTGTCTGGAAAATAGAGTGTAGAGAGCATGTCCATTGTTAGGACAAGGTGGGGGGCTTTTATACAAGCTAAGCCCCAACCGCCTCCCCCTAAAACGGGGGGTAGTTGGATCTGGGTTGATCGCGCCCGGTCTGCGACCGGGCCGCGCTGCGGGGGCCAGGCCGAGCTCCTCATGGGCCCAGGCCGGGCCCATGTGGAGGGTCGGCCCGGCCTCCTGGAGAGGCAGGCCTGGCCTCCTGGAGAGGCAGGCCAGGCCTCATGGAGAGGCCGGCCCGGCCTCCTGGAGAGGCAGGCCAGGCCTCCTGGAGAGGCGGCCGGCCTCCTGGAGAGGCAGGCCCGGCCTCCAACGTGGCCCGTGCGGGGGCCACGTGGCGAGCCCTCAGCCGGGGCGGGTACGTGGCGCCGCCCCGGACCCGTTCTTGCTTCGCGCCCTCGGTCGGTTCGGGTCGATTCCCAATATATCTGTGACATCCATTCCTAAAAGGATATAACTATTCATTCAAATTTTAAATTTGAATAAATTATGAAGAAAAAATTAAATGAAGAGTTACAACTTTTTCATATTAGAATGAAAAAAAATAAAAGAGAAAAGGAAGTTATACAACCTTTCATTTATTATTCAATTTGAACAATCACAACATAAATTATCTGGTTGTTTAGAGATTAGATCGATAATCAATGGATTAAGCACGTCTAAAAAAGTAACTGGAGCTCTCATCATTCACTCAGGGTGATTTGAAGAAGAAACCAAAACTCTTCCATCTAGTACAATCAACTAGCTAGTATTTGTAATTTAGAGAATCTAGTCATTAATTATGGAGTGACTAATAGAAGCTTGACATTAATCTAAGTGTAATAAGGCCATTTGTCCAAAAGGGGATAAATTATGAGCAAGAATCTTAGGTGGTTTAACGCCTTAAGTTTGATGATAATTATTTTATCTTGTAGCAAAATTATCGATAACGCGAATCATAGTCGATGCTGACTCAAATTCAAATATGAGACTCAACAGACCCGTTCTTTACTATTGATACTATTGTCTCTCCCCATCCAGACGTAATTAAGGCTGTGATTATAGCCTCAACAGGTAAATTATAATGGTAATAAATATTTATTTAAAAGTAATTTGGTATGAAGAATTGAAGTTGTTCTATAACAAAAGCTTATAACATTGATAGAATTGAAGTTGTTCTATGGTTCATGTTCAGTTGAGTCACCATGATTTACATCTTTCCAAAGACCCTGTCGGGCCGGGGTATGGGGGCCCTTAGGGTTGGGGTTCAGCCTTTTGGAATGATATAAATAAAAAGCATATGATTTATATAGTTTCCTAACAAAAGGGGCTTTAAGTGTATCCATTATGGGATGTGATGTCAAATATAGCTACGAATTAATTAAAATTTAAAAAGACATAAAAAATAAAAGAAAGAAAAGAAGCAGAAATGATACTTGATAGCGACAGAAGTTGTGGGGTTGGATCATGTTTGTTATGTGCACTAGTCATTCCGCAAATTATGCCCCACGAAACATGTTCTCATGAATGGTGAACATCGGTTCAAATAGTGTCGTTTTTACAGGAAATTTTTTTTAGTTAATGTGTTGTTAACGACAATTTATATCCTGCATCACGACGCACGTTGCATTGTGCGTCCAGATGCAAAACGACGTCGTTTCAGATTTTTTTTTTTTTTTTTTTTAAATTTCGCTACTCAGTGTTTGGCGTTTAATTTTCCTTAAAAAAATCTCCAAAAATGTACATAATGTTATACATGGATGTACATACTTGTATACATGAATGTACATAATTGTATACACAAAATATACATACTGTTTTTTAAAAGAAAATACACATAATCTAACATAATACATAATAAACATAAACTTTTAACATAATACACATCAAATCTTAACATAATACACAAAAATTTCCTGATTCGGATTACATAATTGTATAAAAAAATGTACATAATTGTATAAAAAATGTACATAATAAAAATATACATAATTGTATGAACAAATATACATAATCACAGTAACTTCCTACCCCGTCTCCCAAAACGACGTCATTTTGGGAGGCGCGGGGCGCACAGTGCTACGCGCACCGTGGTGTAGGGTATAACGATTGGCTGTTAACGGCGGGCGTTTGTTCAGATTATGAATTTTCTGTTATGAGATTATGAATGTACTGTAATTCATAATTTCATAATAGAAAATTCACAATCGCATAAAAGAAAAACATTAAATAAATTATGAATTTTCTGTTATGAGATTATGAATTTACTATAAATTTATAATCTCATACCAGAAAATTCATATTCTCATACTAGGAAATTCATAATCTCATAACAAAAAAATAATTTCATAACAGAAAATTCATAATCTCATAAAAAAAAATTCATAATTTCATAACTGCACATTCATAAATCCATGCATGTACAGTTCATAATTTATGAATATTGAAGAAACTTTGCGAAGGGAAGTGAAACTGCGAAATGTGAAAAATGAAGAAGAAAAGTCGGCGCGATTAATAAGAAAAAAAAAATAACGTCATCGTACGCGTGATACCAGTTACATGGATGGTGAACACGAATCTATGTCATAACGATTGAGGTATCATTCTATTATATGTTTGTGTTGGTTCATGAATTTGAAATAACCTTAAATATGGTCCCAATCACGCATTAGGAGGACAAACCTGATTACATTTGAAGCTAAAACCACTTTTGATTAAGACCACTACAACAAAAATTAAATTACTAAATTGAAAATTCTATAGGTGAAGTGGTGTATTATATGATGTAGTATAATACGCCACCTCGTGTGGGTGCTCACTTTGACATCAACATTAAGACTTATGTGTTGATCTTCTTGTGCTCTATTAAGACTTGTGCGTTATACTTCTTTCTTATAATACTAATCAAATTAAATTTTCAATTTTATCACTATCTTTAAAATTTTCCTAACACCGTTCAAATCTTAAAATAAAATATAATTGGATTAGAACTATTGTTATAATGATAAATTGTCGCATGATAACTTATACAATATGTTTATTTTGTACTTATACAAAACTTTCAAATGTTACACTTTTGTTTTTTTTAAATAAAAAAAAAAAAAATTTCCTACATCATTTTAAATCTAATGATTTGTAAAAAAAAAAATTCCTATTGGTTGTAAATTTTTTTTTTGAATATTTTAATTGTTATATGTTTAATTACACCATTTTTATAGTGGTTGTGTTGTAAATTTTTAGCTCAAATCCTTAGATGTTAAAAACAAATTTAATATTTTCTCTTTATGTTCTTCGAGTTCAACCAAAATAAAGTAATTATTTTTCAACAACATATATTATATATTTGAAATATATATCATGTGAATGTTGAATATAATTGATAAGGATTTAATGTACTTAACATATTACGAATATGTTGTTTAGAATAAAATATGAACATAATAAAATGGTCGCTGAACCTATTGAAAACATCAATTAAGTCATTAAGACTCATAATATTTTAAAATAAGCCATTGAACTCGAAAATAGAGCAATTAACATTTTTTTAACATGTTAACTTTCATTTTTTGTTAAATGAATTGCCACATATTTATTTTATTTTATTTATTATTATTATTATAATTTAAATGAATTATTTGTAAGCAAATTCTCGAATTAGACATCAAAGTCCTAAATTCTCTCATTCTAATTGCAACTTCTTCCAGCTTAACATTTATTTGTGAACTGTTTTTTTCAGGCCTCCTATTTGTCTGAAACCATGTATATACTGGCATATACTGTGTATAAAATTGTGTAAATATTGTACATATACTGTGTATAAAATTAGAATACATACTGTGTATCTACTGTTTGCAGACTACATTATACAATTATCACAATTAATACAACAATATATAGCATAATAGTATAATACACAGTATTTATATGCTCATTTTTTTTTGGTTCTGTGGTTGTTATTCTGGAGGTTATTGAGTTCGGTGACTTAATTATTGTTTCCCAAATAGTTCAGTGGCTTATTTGTATTTTATCCCTAAATATAAAGGGAGTGTTTGGTAATAGTTGTTTGTTGATAGCTGTTAGCTAATTGGGTTAGTGGGGTTGATTAGTTGATAGTATTGGCTGATTGTAGAAAGATGTTTGGTGAATTAACTGTTAGTTGATAGGTGATTGTATAGCAAAATTACTTCTCAAAAAATTAATTGAAAAAACTGCTTTGAACAACTTTTGAATTCTAGCCTCTTGGAACAATAAGCTATTACAAAAAGCTAATTAACCAAATACTCATATTGTTGTTTAAGCAAGTAAAAGAACTAATAGTGGTCAAACAAGTTAAAATTATCTGATAGGCTAACTATTTTACCAAACATGGCCAAATTTTAATAAACAAATTAACAGTTTAATGACACTACAATAGTTTAATTTATTTTGATAATGAAGTTTAATAATTATTAATTTAATTTAATTTACACTATGGTCCGTTTGGAAATCAGGAAAATGACTTCTGGAAAATATTTTCTGGAAAATGAGTCATTTTCCGGAAAGTATTTTTCCTTTCCGTTATGGTTTGGTTTGCATTCTGGAAACTTGTTTTTTGTGTTTTGTTTCATTCTGGAAAATGAGTAGAATTGTATAATTAAACATTTTAATTATTTTATTCAGAATATTACAACATTTGGTTTATAAAATAATAAAATATAATATTAATATTAATTTTAAATATAATAAAAAATAGCTAAGTTTTCCCAAAAAAAAAAAAAACTAATAATATATCAAAAATAATATGTGTGTGTGGTTAGTGGTAGTGGTGTATTTGTTATAAATAATAATAATAATAAATAATATAATAATAATAAATAATAATAATAATAATTAATAATTAATAATTAATAAATTGGTGTGTATGACGGTGGTGTGTGGTGGCGTGTATGGTAGGTGGGCGGTGGTTGCTGGTGTATGGCGTGACGGCGGCGATAGCGAGGTGGTTGCGGTATATGGTGGTGGTGGCGGCGACGCGGTAGTGGTGTTGGTGTGATGGTGTCGGTTAGTATGACGATGTGGGTGTGGTGTTGGTGCGCGACCGGTGGTTCGTGGTATGGTGGTGGCGCAGCTGCAATGATGACGGTGGTGGTGGCAGCGGCGCGTTGGTAGTGGTAGGTGCTAGGCGTACGTGTTGCGGTGGTTATGTGGTGGTAGTGGTGGTGGTTGCAGTGTATGGTGGTGGTGTGGCGTGTGTGGTGGTGGGTGTTATGGTGGTGGCGGCGCGGTGTATGACGGTAGTTGTGCGGCGACGGTGTTCGGTGGGTGCGGCGTCGGGTGTTGCGGTGTAGGTGGCGGTGGAGGCGGTGGTGTAGTTTGGTCGCGGCGGTTGTATGGTGTGTGGCGTGGTTATGACGTAGTGGTGCGGCGACGATGGTTGCGGTGGTAATGGTGGTGGGCGCTGACGGTGGTTCGGTGTATGGTCGTGGTGGTGGCGGTGCCGGCCTCCTGTAGTTCAAAACCCTTTCTACCCCTTCACACCCATTCTTGATCCCAATCCGCATATTAACAATTCCATACAATGGTATAGGTGGATGGCGGCGACGGTGGTTGCGGTCGGTATGTGGGTGAGATCTAGTGGCCCTGCACAAGCGAGCGCCATAAATGTGTGTGGCGAACTTGAAATGAAGTAAAAACTGGTTTGATTTTGATCCCTCAAGTGTCTCGTCACAGTTACATGGTCTTGTATTGGTGGTTGTTCCTCAAGTTTTGAAATCCACTCTCTTGCCATATGTAAGTAAAACTAGCAAGGTTCGGTAGGTGTCCCAAAAACAACGCACAGTAGGGTGATGCCCGGCGAACAGAGTGCGAAACTGATTGGTATATGTGTGAACGTATTCCCCAGTAGGGGAAGTATCGTTGCTTTCTCATATAGGGGTGCTCTATCGACTGATCGTTGGTGAATACATCGTTGGAATGAGATGACTTTCTCCCCAATACAAAAAAGGGAAGTCATTTTCCATACAAATTGCTTCACCTCCTTCCTTGAAACGATTCCACCACCGTTTTTCTAAGGCTTCCCGGTGATGCCAGTCAGATTTCCAATTGAGAACAACCACCACATCACCACGGAAGATATTGATCTCCAGACATTTTATCGGTTTACAAGGAGCCGCCCTATGAGGAAAACTCGTATTCAAGGCTCCAAAACAAGATCCAGCTCATCGTGAGAAGAAATTCTCGTATATACCACAACACACCTACCTTTTGATGAAACGACCGCAACCTCTAATATCGCTGAGCTAGACAGATACGATAAAAACCAAATGATATCATAGAATATCATAACTAAACTATTAAAGCTCCCCAACTTAGGTTAATATTTATACACCAATAAAAAAAATTAAAAAATAAATTAACGATCTTAATAATCTTCCTAGTTGCCAAAAGATCGATATTCATCACCTTAATAAATTAAATTTAAAGTGTAAGGACATGTTCGCGACACATCCTTTCTAATTGAAAACCAAAATTTTTTCTTAAATACTTTCCGTGAGATTATGAACAAATTGAGAACGTTATAAGAAAGAAATGAATCTTAGGAACTACACACAACATAAGACGTATTCAAACAACGACAAAGACATATAAATTCACTCCCGCTTACTCTAAAAACCTTCACCTGTTCCCTACACTAAAACAGAAGAGAAGTTGTTAAAGCTTATGATGAAACAATCACAGACTTAGAAGAATGAAATATCACCGCCACCAACCGACCACAGAGCGAGAACAAGCTTGAGAAACTTGTTAGTTCGTATGCAAGCAGCTCCAAAATACCGGGAAATCCAAAGGATTTACCAAAAAATCTAACCTATAGATATATGAGAATAAAAAACCCACAGACGATAAGATTGCAGAAAGAAAGCTAATGAATCTATTAAACCTCTTAAATCCGATCCTTCATAGCCCAACCAAATGACATTGAATAATTTATAGGGACTATAAAGACAAAATCATCAGGAAGGCAAGTAAACGCCTATAGATGAGTCTCTAAACAAAACCCTATTTATCCATTTATACGCCCATAATGACAGCTTCGCCCCATGACAGAAGAAGTGCTTCAGGATTTTTACTATCCACAACCCAAGAACTAACCAATTTTTTGAGATGTGGGAAGTAACTAAAATTAACTGAGTTATATGACCTAGATGTTAAATATAAGAGTTTAGATTCTTTCCTAGGAAAGCACTAAAAAATTGATTATTCCCTGAAATGAGGTGATCTGCTAGAACAGAATATATACGGGATCCAATGAAGGGAGCTCAGGTATCCCGCTGATTCAGCAATACGATATATATCAGAGTCGTGTTGGTCTTGCAATGAGCGGAATATCTATCAACCACTAGCAATATATATAAATGGATAGGATTATATGAGATAAATGTGTACTCTAAAAGTCATGGTACATGTGTTTCTTGATAGATCCTAATTGTGATATCTGATCATTACTATACGAATCTAATTGATACTGTATTCACTAGAAGTCAAATTGATAGTTAAGTATGTCTAGATACATAAAAAAGTAACACACCTAAAACCACCCTTCCTAGATGCTAAGAATTCCATATCTTAGAATAAGAACGTTCGCGCCTTCAAATATAAAATCTCAAAATGGCTCGAAATTAGAATGATACTTAGATAGTTTAATGTGAATGGTGCCCAAAGACTTTTATACCGACATGTATGTATGTCAATATAAGATACGATAAAGATCATTTACTAGCTCTAGTATAAAAGTGAAGATATTTAAAGCGAATCGAGCACGCTAGTTGTATACTTGGATAGAATACTGAAAATAACCCAATTATACATCTTGGCTAATACGTTAGGATGGACCAAATTTCGCTTATGTGCTTGGGTGTGTTGGGATTACCTAATATAGAAAAACACGCTTGATCAACGATTTGAATCTAACGATAGTCATGATGGAACACGTAACAAGTCTCTTTGCTGTTTTAGATACGATCTAGAAGCTGGTTCTGTTCTAACCGTGTTGTCGGTTAAATGCGCTAATCTGAAATAGAAAAGCTTTTGTTCGTAGCAGCAAATTGGATTGTAATATTCCCAAATAACGAAGGTTGCGATAAGGAGAAATTGATTTGTGATATCGAACAAAGAGTCAAGTGGGGATACAGAGGAGAGGGTATCAAGCTTGCGGTAGGGGATAGTAGTAACCCAGCAACAAGCCGACCCGCCGCAAATTTGTCCAGCATCGCCCGAGCACGATTGGACACGGGCAAATGTCTAGAGACGTCCGCCTGATAGTGCACCACACCGACTCTATGAGTCCAAGGTTAGATGTGCGGGCAGCCGGCGCGGGAGTCCACTTTCGTCAGAAGTTCCTCACCCAGCTACCGTGGTTTGTATCCCCAAAGATTACAGGACCAGTCTTTAGCGTTACTGTTCACCCCGATTTATGATCGTTCTACCCGATGTCACCCAGAGTCCTAAGTTGAAGCTAGCAACGTGATTTGTTTTACACAACCTAGAGATCATCCGCTTACCCAAGATTATTGTGAGTGTCCCAGGTGTCGTGAATCGAAATATTAGATGACTTAACGCGTATAACATGCTAGCTCGTTCATTTCTAAGGGGGGATTGCTCTATACTCTGTATAGTCAATCAAATAGGATAAAACTCATAACACTTCATAATATATAGCTGCGCAACAAAAGTAAGGCTAAAGCTGTCTATGTGACACATGGTTATCCGTATCCCTAGTATGGAAAGAGATATTGATAACCCCCTGCAGGTTGTGCGATAATTTGAAAAACAGTTGAAGTCACTGAGAAAATAGCT
>VALG01010091.1:0-12752 GCA_009835305.1 Ipomoea purpurea
TTTTATATAGGTTTATAAATTTTCATGTTGAATAAAAAAAGGAAACTTGTGATTTACCACTTCATAGGTCTTGAGACAAGTTCATGGGTCCAAGATATAGTTTGGCGAAATCAGAAACTTGATGTGTTTTTTCAAAGGAAACAAGAAAGATAAATGCCCAATTGTAATAATAATAATAATAATAATAATAATAATAATAACAACAACACAACAACAACCAATAACAATAATAATAATAATAATAATAATAATAATAATAATAATAATAACAATAACAACAACAAGAACAACAATAACAACAACAATAACAACAACAATAACAATAACAATAACAATAACAATAACAATAATAATAATAATAAGACAGCATACTCCAAATAACATCTGATCGAAGTTCAATCCAAAAATATTTATAGTATACAAAAAAATGCTAAAAATAAAAAATAAAAAAATTAATACTCCCTGCTAAAAACCGTCGAGTTTATTATTCAAAGAAAGACAAACCGAAAAACATTTGACACCAACCTTTGCTGTGTTTTCCTCTCTCCAGTCTCTATCTTTTTTTACACAGTAATTTTTAGTTTTTTTTTTTTAATGATTCAATTTTCTTTGCTGCTTTTTTATTCTTCATATAATCATATTACAACTGGCTTTTGAATTCTTCTGCACGGATACTGTAACACAGTGTACTCTTCTTCCAGTTTCTTTCAATTCTTTCTGTTTGAAAGTCTATTGTTCTGATGAATCAATATCTCTTTCTGTGTTTCTGACATTAAACTTCTCTTTGAACCCAAGTCTCCTCACTGGTTGCCGGGTGGTTTTTCTTTCCACTTCACTCTCTGTCTGTAGTTTTTTCTTTGAAATAAAATAATAAAAAGACCATCTTTTTCTGTCTTGTTTTATTTATTCTTATCTTCTTTGCTTCATAAGCTCTGCCATTAATCCAATTCCTCCATCTTTGTTTCTATTCTTCTTGTTTTCCTTGTTCTTTTGGGGCATCTATTGTGTGATGGACTGTTCAGATTCTTGATTTTTGTAAAGCCACTGAAGTTCATTTGAGTGTGGAAAGATGAGAGCTTGTGATGTATTGAGACTGGTTTTAGTTACTTGTGGATTCTTTTTTGTGGTTCCCTCAGATGAAGGTATGGTTCATCAATATAATGCACTGTCATAGATCTAGCTTCTCCTTGAAACCCAGGGTTTTGATTGTTTTGGGGGAATTTAATAAATGCAAGGATTTATTTAATGCTGAATTGGCATAGGAAGAAATGCAATGTGCCTATCTGAGTCTGTGAATTTGTTGTGTCTGTTTTTTTGGGCAGTGAAAGCTCTTACTAAGTTTAAGGAATCTATAAATGGGGACCCATTTCGGGTTTTATCGAATTGGAATGCCTCAGATTCAGATCCTTGTCATTGGAAAGGCATTTCTTGTTCTAAGCCTGGAGATCATGTCATAAAAATGTAAGAAGTCTTGTTTGATTTCAAGGCATTATCTATTTATCTCTGCTTTTGGTATGTTTTCTGGGAAGTAATGTATTCACATTTTGCAGTAATATTTCTGGGGCATCTTTGAAGGGTGTTCTTGCACCACACTTGTACCTAATCTCTTATTTGGAAGAACTGTAAGTCTGTTTTGCCAGCAATTTACCACCATCTTTTTTATGTGGATAAAATGGATGATTTGTTCTTTGTTGGTGATTTACAGTATTCTGCATGGAAACCTACTCATAGGCAAAATACCAAAGGAAATCGGGTTGTTGAAAGGCCTTAAAGTCTTGGACCTCGGGGCTAACCAGCTGACAGGATCGATTCCTTCTGAAATTGGAAATTTATCCCGTGTTACGAAAATGTCAGTGTAACTCGAGTTTTTAACTGTAAATCATGACTTGGCAGCATTAATGCTGGACTCATTTTATGTATGTCTTTGCAGAATCCTTCAATCCAATGGGTTAACTGGGAGTTTACCCCCCGAGCTTGGCGGTTTGAAATACCTTGAGGAGCTTCGGGTGGACAGGAATAAGCTCGAGGGGATAGTGCCAGCCAGTAATGACTCAGATTTCACAGCCAGTTTACGCGGGATGTAAGTAGTCATCTGTGTGTATTGTTATCCCAGTTTAATCCACCAGGGTGAAAATATTACACTTTTAACAATAAAAGTACAAAGGATGTTTGGTTTCATGGTATTGTTCTTTGTTTCTGTATTAGGCATACCCCCGGTGGCAACACAATTGGCCTTTGTCGTTCATCTCAACTTAAAGTTGCTGATTTCTCCTTTAACTTCTTTAGTGGAATTATTCCTAAGTGCTTGAGTTATCTTCCAAGGTACACATTTCGTTCGTTTTTTGGAAACTTGGCTGTTTTTACTCTTTTTCTATTTCTAAATTCGCTTAATTCTCGTGTAAAGCTCGAGCTTTCAAGGGAACTGCCTTCAAGTAAAAGAAATTAAACAGCGCCCTGCTGCCCGATGTGGTAAGTGCACACAACTTTAATGCCAATGTTACTTTATAGTTTACACCTTCAACTCCACGAAATTTATGATATAAAACATAATAGCTTCTTTATTCCAGCCAGTGCTCCTCAGGTGAAAAACAGTCCGGGAGTGAACACTACACAAAACCCCGTTGAAGATTTGGCTAAGCATCGGTCTGGTTCAAAGCCTACGTGGCTTTTAGTGCTGGAAGTGGTGACCGGAATCTTGGCAGGCACACTATTTGTAGCAGCTCTTCTGACAGCCTTTCAGAAGTGCAAGAAGAAACCGTCTATTATTATCCCTTGGAAGAAGTCGGATAGCCAGAAAGAGCAGCTGACAATTTATGTAGGTTAGTATGTATGCATTGCCATAACTCTACTTGAGAAGCGAAGCATTACTTGGATCTGTGGTGGAAAAAGAAATTAATTTAACGAAATCTGTGTCAGATACTGAGATGGTGAAGGATGTAGCGAGATATAGCAGACAGGAACTGGAGGTAGCATGTGAAGATTTCAGTAACATTATTGGATCTTCGCCCGACAGCTTGGTCTACAAAGGTACCATGAAAGGTGGACCTGAAATTGCTGTTATTTCCCTGTGTGTCAATGAAGAGCATTGGTCGGCCCATCTCGAGCTTTATTTTCAGAAAGAGGTAATTGCTGTATTCTAATAGCCCTGTGTTAGATACTGTTAAAAAAGCTCGGTTTCTTGATTGGTAATTTTAGTTTTACAACTCAGGTAGCAGAACGTGCTAGAATAAATCACGAGAATACAGCGAAACTGCTGGGTTACTGTACCGAAAGCAGTCCATTTACGAGGATGTTGGTGTTGAGTATGCATCGAATGGGACACTATACGAACACTTGCATTGTAAGTTTATTAGTCGACACATGAGTTAATCTGAACTGCGGGCTGTCGATCAAAGCCTTGTAATTGATGACTGCAGATGGAGAAGGGTGCCAGTTATCCTGGACGAGACGAATGAACATTATATTGGCATCGCTAAGGGGCTAAAATATCTCCATACTGAACTCAACACCGTTCACTATATGTGAACTGAATTCAATTCTGTGTATCTCACAGAAGATTTTTCTCCAAAGGTAAACCCAAGCCCCTCTGTCGGCCCAAATGTTGACACCTATTTCTCTTCATCGTTAAGCAGCCATAATCGGTGGTATGATTATATTTTACGTTTTATGCAGTTGGTTGATTTCGATAGCTGGAAGACAATACTCTCGAGATCAGAGAAGAGCTCGGGTTCTATCAGCAGTGAAGGTGCAGTGTGTGTCCTATCGAGTTCACTAGAGAGACGCCATCTTGATGTCCAGGGTAACATCTACGCCTTTGGAGTGTTGCTACTGGAAATAGTCAGTGGCAGACCGCCATACTGCAAAGACAACGGGTCCATAGTAGATTGGGTAAGAATTATAGCAACAACGTCTCCTTCCTCACATATATATAAACTTTTAGTTGAAACAGAACACGTTCTTCAACTGAACCAGCATTCAAGAAACATGGCGATTAACGCTACTTACACTGTTGTGTGACAGGCTAAGGAATTCCTTGAAGTGCCGGAGGTGATGTCATACGTCGTGGATCCTGAGTTGAAGCATTTCAGGTATGAAGACCTAAAAGTTATCTGTGAAGTGGTAAACTTGTGCATACATCCAAGCTGCAGCAGCAAAACATCGATGAGCGATCTGTGCAACATGCTGTTGAGGAATATCGACACGTCTGTATCTGTGGAGTTCAGAGCTTCTTCTTTAGCATGGGCTGAGCTTGCCCTTTCATGATAGCAGACAACTAACAGTTCAAAATTAGTATACAAATGTAATATCTTCTCTATTTTCATTTCTTTCCATTGTTTTCAGTTGTGTGCAAATTTTGTTTGCCATAGAGGAGTTAATGCACTGGTGTGATCTGGATTTTTTGTTTTTTGTAAATTACCAGAACATCAGCCAGTATCAGAATGTCAAATAGTGAAGCAATTGA
Source organism: Ipomoea purpurea (assembly GCA_009835305.1). Taxonomy (NCBI): domain Eukaryota; kingdom Viridiplantae; phylum Streptophyta; class Magnoliopsida; order Solanales; family Convolvulaceae; genus Ipomoea; species Ipomoea purpurea. The sequence goes on from VALG01010091.1 coordinate 4,463, forward strand.
AACTCTTAAATGATAAAATTAAGAATGTTGCACAGGTTATTTGAAATGCAAATGTGGTATTGATTACAGATCTCAAGACATTTCTTTCTTCATTGGAAAAGGCCTTTTTGCTATAATCAACACCATACATCCAAAAACAAATACTGTTTCCAAAATTGCACACTTTCATCAAGTGAATAGTAGCATACACTGGAAACAACTCCTAAAACATAACACAAGCAAATATAAAGAGCAGTTCATCTTGAATCTTTTTGGAGTGTTACAAAATCTCCAAGAACGTGTGTTTAATCAAGAAATACGGTTTAATGCATTAGTACGAGAATAATGATTGTCATTGGGATTTCTCCTTCCACTGAAAACAGCCAGTGCTTTCCTCATGGGAGGCTGCAGGGGAGCTTTTTTATCAGTATGGTGGACAAATAAGTTGTCTGGAGTAAAGATGTCATCTCCCTGCAAAAGATTTTATGGTGTTAAGAAAAAAAAAAATCATAAACAGAATTTAACAGATGGGAAGATTCAGAAACAGGATATTCTTGGTAATATGTGAATTGCAAAAAAACTCTTAAAAACCAACCTCTTTATTCTTCTTCTTTGTTTTAGGGTACAAGAACTTCTGTGGAAGCTGATCCTCACGTAAAATGGGGTCTTGGTAATGGCATTCCTGCCTCCTTGGGCAAAGGTAGTGAAAACTGCACCAAATTTCACAACATTTCAATTCATAAGCCAAGCACAATCAAGGTTCTTTGCAACACACTTGCCTCCTTTCAAATTTTATTTTTACACAAATCATAGTATAACAAGCATGAACAAGATTAGGCGTAAAGTATTTTTGCAAAATATGTTGAGAATTGATAGAACTTCATATTACGCATCCAAATTCAAAATTATTTTGCAGCAAAAATTGATTAGCATCTTATGGAAGAAAAGATGCATCCAAGGCAAGCATCTTTTGGTTTCAAACTTGGTCAGTAGATAATTTTGACTATGGATGAAGAAAGAGAAAAAATAATAGTCATTATGAACCATAAATTTCTATAAAAACTTATGGAAGAAAAACTTAAGATTCTCACTTTTGTTCCACGCAAGGATACGCGTGGTCTTCTTGCTGCGATAACAATACCGTTTTCTCCCACTGTAACAGCCACTTTCCGTAAAGTGCCACCATTGCCACAACTTGGGCAGAACATCCTACCAATTTCTGTGGTCACCTTGTAGCAGGCATGGCACTTTAGTACCCACCTGAAAATAAAAATGGAAATTTCTTTCACAAGCTCATATTCATTTGAATGATATATATGCCAATGAAGCACTATGTTGATTCAAAAATCTGAACATTCAATTCAGAACACTAATGAAGCTGCATGAAATAATTGAAATGAGTATACCGCATATCCTGACAAATCAAAACTTGTCACTTGACTACTCTGAGATAGGTTGAAAGTACATAAATAAAAATGGCAGCACCATGTGTACCTGTGTAACTCACGAATCTGCATCCCACCAGGTGCCAGAAGCCTCAATCCCATCTGGAGAATCACATTTTGCATTGCAAAATCACTAGTTATACAAGCAACTGTTGACTCAGATAAGGATCTCAGCATCCAACTCTGTTCACTGCTACTATCATCCATTTGTGAGGTTTCAATGCTTTCACAGGTCTGACTTGCCATTTCATTAAGGTTATCAACATCATCCTCTACATTTTCTACATCCCCATTAATGTTATCAGCAGTATCTGAACTCTTGAAATCATTAGACTCTAACGTTTCAGAAGCACAGTTCTCACTAGCCTGTAAAGCTACTGAAGATTCTTCTTCCAGTCTCATTTCACTTAAAATTTTAGAAATATCTTCATTGCCGTTTCTCTTTAATAATACCACTCTCTGCTGAATTGCCATCTGTAATATCAGTGGAGCTTTTATTTCTGTAGGATATCTAGGTCTTCCGGTCCCACCAACATCCTTGCTTTCAGATGGTGTCCCATGCAGTTCTCGTCTACCCTTTCTTCTGAGGTATTTTCTATGAGTGCTTCGACTCACAGCAGGCAGCCAATCACCAGCATCATCATCATATTGTCCCTGTGAAGCATCAACCCCATCTGCCACCATCTTCTTACCTTCAATCTTTACCTCCTTTTTTTGAGACATGTATTTTCTAGGCCCCCTGAAACCACCATCAGCATCTCTTGATCCTCAGATTGAGACTTACTATCATTTACAGTTGAACCATCTATACTCTGTTGATCTGTTGGAACAACATTCATGCTCAAATCTTTAAGGGGAAGAATTCTGGAGGTAGTATTTGATCCACCCTCAACAGCATGTTGAAGAGCTTCCCATTCTTCCAGATTGGGAACATTGGAGCCCCACCCAGGCATGTCCTTCTCAGGCAGCCTTCTCACATTGACTGTGTGGATTGGTGGTGGGCAATCCCTAAGGTGCTCGGTTCCATGAATTTGAGACTCCAACATGTAAGTCAAAGCAATGAGCTTCAGATCTACATCTGACAGTGTCTGCAAATCTCCAGTTGCCCTTGCAAAGTTAATAACTGAAAATCCACAATTTCAAGATACTTTGTGAGTCACACTAGAACTTTTACTCATTACATTCCACACAATTTCAACATTTATACTCTATGAAAAAAACAATAATAGTTTTACAACACCTCCTACCATCCGATTCTCAAGCTGAGAAATTGATCATTATATTCCCCCAGGCAGTGCCCACTGCCCATAACTCATACAATTTACTACCATTTCAACATGTATTGCAAACACAATGATAGTTATACAAATCCTTTTACTGTCCAATTCTCAAGCCAATAATTTGATCATTATAATCCCCAAGCAGTGCACATACAATTACTTTACCCATTCACAAATTTCTATAATTATTTAACAAACAATTTATACACAGAACAATTTTATCAATGGAACCCCAAGATCTCAAAATTCTCAAATGTACACAAAAGCAATATAAAAGATTCCCAAGCCCAAGAATAATGAAGAGATTTAAAAATAGAAACTTTTTGGGAGCATCACGCAAATAGACATCTTATTTATGCATACATACATATATAATATACAACTACAAGTACGAATAACAAATACACAGACCTCTTTTGAGAGCATCAGGCGAGGGTTCCATGGTGTCCACAGTGAACGGAAGGAAATTGAGGGAGTGGCGAGAGGTAGGATCCCGGATTTCGCTCAAGACCTCCGGGACAGACACGAAGCGGTCGGCGTTATGCGACAGACTCTGACCGCCCTGGATGATAGCGTTGGCATCCACTACCGCCACCGCTATTCCCTTAGTCGAATTGCAACTCCCCACCAACTCCCGATTGGGAGGCGGAGGTGCCGCGGCGGCGAAAGGGGATTGGTGGTTCTGTTGCGGCGGTGGCGGCAGTTGCTGCTTCACGATGTTGCTCCAACATTGCGGTGGAGCTGAGATGTGGGCTGGACCTCCATGGTTGGGAGATTGTGAGAGTGGCGAAGCTGTTGAACTTTGCGGAGTACTTTAGGGCTAAAACCCTAGTTACAACCCCAAAGAGAAAGAGATAATGTATTCATGTAGAGGGTTTAGGCTGGAAAATACCTATTGGACTCAATTTTAAAATAATTAATTTCATACACCACCATATACTAATATTACAAATTTCTAATTCAACTAATTAACCAATTCAAAATAAATTAAAAGATTTTAAAAATGTTTGATAAATAGCTGTTAACTGAATGTAAAATGATCAGGGATCGAGTCTCACCAGCGGTAGTGTGGGAGTAACCTCTCAAAGTGAGGGGCTCCTTGTGCGTAATGAGCAAAGGTCTAGCCTATGTGGTTCATGTTCAGTTGAGTGACCATGATTTACATCCTCTAAAATGCTCTGTCGGGACGGGGTGTGGGGGCCTTAGGGTTGAGTTCAACTTTTGGAAGAATGATATTTAATAAATTAGTTGCTAGTTGATAGCTAATTATATGCAAAATGAATTTTCAAAAAGCTAATTGAAAAAACTGTTTTGATTAGTTTTTGAATTTTAACGTTTTGGCAATAAGCTGTTACATGAAGTTAATTAATCAATTACGTATATTAGTTATTTAACTAAGTTAACTAGTTAATAGTTGTTAAATAAGTTAAAATTATCTGATAAATTACCTATGTTACTAAACATGACATTAATTTTATTTGTAAAAGTAAAAAAACAACAAATATTTTATTAGTGACACTAGTAAATAAATATTTAAGAGCTTCTACGCTAAATAGAGATGCATCATACAATTTACATTCTCTACCTCTTTCTAAGATGAGAGCGATTAGTGGCTCTCAAAACTTACATTACAAATCAATTAAAATGAAATTACATTAAAATGATATAAACTTTAGTGCGAGGGACTGATGTTGTACTTTACGTTTTAAGTACATCCATACAGGAAGATTGTGTTAATTAGATCATGTTAGTATGAACTTTTTTTTTTTGTGATAAAAAACTCGTATCCTACGGGCAAAAGGAAAACTACCACATTCTCATGGCGCTAGCTCCAAAAGCGTCGGCATCCAGGAAAGGTTTAGACTTGTAGGTGGGTTGTCAAGTCATGTTGTCCCCAACTCGCACTTTGTCCCAGATTGGCTAGATGGTCAGCACATTTATTACCCTCCCGCAAAGTATGTCAGAAAATCACCTGATCCAGATTATTTACCAAGTGTTTACGGTCTTTATAGATGGACGAAGAACCATCTTGTGCAGTTTTCTCCCCACTCATAGCCGCCACCACGGATTGAGAGTCCAGTTCGAGAATGACTTTTTTTAACCCTGTCTTTTGCCCGCCGTAAATCCTCCCTTAGGACCCACAGCTCCGCGACAAAGATATTCGAAAACTCATACAGAAAGATTGTGTTAATTAGATCATGTTAGCGTGGACTTTAAATTCATGAATAATTGTGTTTTAATTAGATCATGTTAGTGTGGACTTTAAATTCATGAAAAGCTATTTAATGAAATTCATTATTTTTTTTTGTATGTTAATATTATCGATGTTGTAGGATCTAATTCATGTAAATTTTCACTATCTTATTTTATTTGTAAAAAATATATATAACATTATTAGGTATACAATATATTCACCTCACCTCATAATTTTTAAAACCTTTAGAAGCTAAATCTATATAACATTATTTTTCTAAAAGCAAGACAAAACAAAAACAAAATATAATAAGTGATAATTAAATTTGAAATTAGTATTTATTAACATGTAGGTTGCATGGGCCAAATCGATGAGAAAAGGTAAATTATATAGTAGTTCAAATTATAGCGTAGATCATTATATTATTTTTTTGAAAAATATGTGATACTTCATTAGAAATAAGTCAAAATAATATCAAGTGGGAGAAGATCACAGTACATAGTAGCAGGTTGCTGATAAGTCGTAGTAGCTAAAGCATGAGCTAAATGATTATTTAATCTAGAAATAAAATTAAACGAACAAGGACTGAAATAAAGATGCCAGCTTGTCTACAACTGCAATGGCAAGCCAACGAAAGAGCGCAAACGCCAGGGATGGTGTATAAGATTTAGTGGTTTCTAGGGTCAAACTGAGTATCGTGGTATAGATATACCTTTCTTTGCATATTAGTTTGTCCTTCTGATCGACTTTGTTAACCTATGATAAAGTTCTCTTGCATAGCCAACGCCTTGTCGGCCATTAAGCGGTGTAGATAGCAATTATGGGAGGGTGGGGCACTTAGGCCTGACTGATGTTTATCCTCCATTCACACTCGTAGCCAGAATTTGCGCGCCCAACATGTGCTCCTAATTGCCCTATTTCGTTATGTAGATAGCCGCGATACGACTCGGACATCGTCATCGCTTAGCGTGGCGAACATGTGGGTGTCTGGCTTCAGATCTCTACGTATTTCACTCTTATCTTTTTAGGGCAACGTTAAAGTTGCCAGCTAGTTGGGTAGGAGCGAATCACTATCGGTGCAGCAGGAGTCTTGGATCGCGTCTGTCTCCAGTCTGACGGGAAGCATTTTATCCCCGCGAACAGAGCACGATATTCATCATGGTACCCGCCGGGTAGGCCACGGGTGGACTATATTCTTTTCCAGCCTGTCATGTACCGCATTCCTGCGCGTGGGTATACCATCGAGTTCGGCGACCTTATTATACGTTCCATCTCAGCGGGTTGGGGTGGCGGGTAGGGGTCTGCACTGCCCCGCTCGTTCCGCCTCTTGGGGTGGGCGGGGCGACTTGAGATATCTTGACTTTTATCAAAGTGTATCAGTTATCCCTTTGGCGCGCAGATTTTCAACTCCATAGCTCTAATTATTCATAAGTCACTCAAGTGAATAGCATGCCATTAATTCCTCATCCGAAAACAACATAAATGAATTGAATCAAAGAATTGTATTTTGTTATTAGCCAAGCAATTGGCCACATGAACTCTAATAAATATACAAGACTCTTAATAGATATGTATTTCACTATAACAAGCATTCAACACTCACATTCATAAGCAAAATATCATATTGTAGTATCCAATTAAATTTCATATCATAGTAATGTTGGTAAGCAAAAACTGATTATTTGATATAGAGCATGGTTACCTTGAAACTCAAACCTTCATTAAATTACATGCTTTCAACTAATTGACTCATGTCTGATCTAATGGATTCTCCTTTTCCAACTCATACTTCATAATAAACACACCAAAGATGCGATAACAAGAATTTACCTTTAGAAAAAAGAATACCTTAGAGGAAACTATTAAAGCATCAAAAGGTAGCATAGATACTTATATACCGAATCTAGATGTTTGTTGATTAAGAGTAGGAAGTGGAGCTTAGAGGACTAAATTGAAATGATCTTAGATAACCTTCTCTAACTTAGCTTGAGATTGAAAGACTAGCTATGATTTTAAAGGAAGGAATGAGCTTATGATTGAATCAAGTGTTTGGATAAGAAATGAAATGTGTTCTGTCCTACTAGTTAGCTATGGATATACTCATTTATGTTAAGAAATGATCTCTTTACCTCTTATTCTATAGATGTATTAATTAGCGTAAGAGGACGCAATTGAGGACATACCTTTGAATTACCAGAGCTTAGGTAATCATACATCTTGACTTTTTGGGTTTGACTAAGGCATATTATCTTTAACGAGTACCTATCCGATATTAAAATTTTCGAGGTTAATTAAAAGTATATTATATATACAATTGGTATTCTATGTATTAAAATCTATAATATATATAATCCCTTCAATTGAATTTGATATATCTAGAGGTTACTTTCGAGCATCACCAATTATGTATTAATTTCCCTCATATTAGATATTACCTCTCCCCGTTCGCTGGATTTTAAGAGCAGGAAAAATATTATTGAAATAACCATATAATAACATTTTTCAATAGGTTCCCCTTCCTACCCAATCCACTATTTATATATTTCTATTTCTATTTTATTTACTGTTAGTATAGTAGTATTATTCTTCTTATCGTATGAGATATTACTCATGTGATAAGAATTATTTATTATGTGCATTCTGGCCTCCTTGATAGTCCTGTTTGTTGGACTCTGTCTCCAGTATGCAACTCATGGCTCTTTATGTCCGGCTATAGTAGTCTTTTTCTTTAACGCTGAAACTCTTTGTCTATATGCTTTTTTTTTTTTTTTTTTCTCGACTTTGTCTGGTCTTTTGTATCTGCCCCTCAAACGTTGTGATTCTTTCTCTCATTTCATATATCTTGTTCCATACTTGTTGTTTATCCGATCTCAACTCCTATTCTTTTGTAATCGGCTCCCACAGTACTCAATACAATTCTGCAATCCTGTCCCTTTCTTTTCTTTTTCCTTCATGCCTATGACTGATCCATCATTCATCCTCTATCTATTTCTTACTTCTATATTCATTTTTTATTATTTTTTCTAGTCTATTCTCTAAATCTCGAAATCCCTCTCCAGCTTCCGCTGTTCCTATTAGATTTCATGGTTATTTCCCATGAAAAAGAGCCGAATGATCAGAATTTTCAGTTATTTAAATCTTGACCTTTTAGCTCTCGGTTACTCATGTTGCGCCACTCATTCGTTTTTTAACTTAGGATTTTGTTCGGAGTCTCTTCTCTCAATTCCATTGACTTGTTCCTTTCCCTTCTCCCAAGGTATTACGGATATCCATCCATGCAACTAGCGCCAGAACAAACCAAGCTTTGCGACATACTTCGATAAAATCCCCTATTATGTGGTTAAGATATATCCCTAGCTTCTGCACAAGGAAGGGATATTTAAGCAATGCCG
>VALG01010094.1:0-23715 GCA_009835305.1 Ipomoea purpurea
ATACCCTACACACAACTTTCTATAAGAACAGAGACCTTTGCGCAAAACAGTGAGACCAAAGGGTTGGTCCGAAGCGGTAAGATGGCATTGATTTTGATGATCTTGGGTGCCCAGAACTGTACTAAAGTTGGAAAGTAAGACAAGTCTAAGAGAGCTGAAGTGCAGATTTGATCTTTTCTTTAAGGGTTTCAGGCTTTTGATGAGTCCAGAAGAGCTGCAGGTGAGCACTGGAGGGCCGGTTGTATGAATAGGAGAGTTTTGGTTCGGCTGGGCAAGACAATTGAGGAAATCGGGGATTGGAGAGGCCGGCTTTGAGCATCAAACTGATGGGATCTGATGATGCCATTCTTTGGGTGATTGAGAGACAGACTAGGGTGTTCAGAAGTTCGAATTTGTGTATATTTGTGCATGGGTATTGGGTAGTTGGCTACTGGTAGGGGAGAAGGAGAGTTGAGTGTCAGAGCATTGACGGACAGAGTCAGAGAACAGCCTTTCCTGTTTCCTATGGTGAATTTGAGAGTATTGTCTGAATTTTGGATGAATCCTTCACGATTTAGGGATTGTAATGGTGAAAGTAACTTTCCTAATAATTTTTTTTTTAATACTCATTTCTTTATAAGGTAATATATATTCTATTTTATACTTTCTCAAATATTTTCAGCCTATAAAATTTTTTTTTTGAAGAAAAAAACGATAACATTAAATTAAAGGGAGTCTAGCTCCAAGTTCTGAACAATAAAGGGAAAAGGAACAAGGAAACATTCCGAACGATCGGACTTGAATAAGGCCTCCCGAGCAAGTGAGTGGGCGACCATATTCGCAGATCGTTTAACAAACAAAAAGCTGAGACTATGAAATCCTCTAGCTATATAACAGATATCATTCAAAATAAGATCAAAATAGGAAAATGTAGAGTGGGACTGGATGCTTTTGATAACTTTCATGGCAGTGAGTTCAAAATTGAAACTTGACCAGATTGATATTGCTGTCGTCCATGTTAAAGATTCTTCACGAACCGCTATTGCTCTGCCCGTCATCGCTGGTTTCTGCAGAAGCCTTGCCATGGAATCATACCTGCTGCCCTGAACTTGCCATTTGAATCACGAAGGACAAACCAAATCCCATCTTAGAGTTGTTAGAGTCGAGAGCTGCATCAACGTTGAGTTTGAGCCAACCATTACGGGAGTGCCATTTGGTGATAGAGTTTGAGCTATTGCGATATGAGAGGAAATAGGGTTAACTGCTCGCCAATTCAGCTATTAAAATTTAAGTTTTTACTATTGGAGTTCGTATCATTCATTATAGAATGGTATCCAAATTCAGTGCATCACATTACATGTAGTTGGCACTTCTTTGGAGAATTAGGGAAGCCAAGAATGAAAGAAAAATTATTTTTCAACTTTGACTATAATCTTTAAGCTTAAAAAAAAATCAAGTGCAATGAAATTGAATTCTAATTTTTTGGGTATAAGATATCAGTAAAATCTCACTTAAGCAGGGTGTTTGGTTGAAGGATTTTAAATTCTCTTTTACTTAATTCCCAACCTAATTCCAAAGGCCACAATTCCATTGTTGTTGAAAGAATTGCAATTCCATGGAATTTGCATTCTTCCATTTTCATGAATTTAACATTCCCATGTCCCCGGTATTTTAATTCTGAGATTATTAGGAAGAAAAAAAAGATAGTGAGTGAGTCAAAATTTAACCCTCCTTTCTTTATCTAAAAATTAATGTTTAAACAACAACAATGGACATTGTTGACTTGTATACTACGTATTCTCTTCATTCTCGATGCTATATCAAACATTTGGAATTGAATCTCCAATAATATATTTCCGTGTAACCGAAATCATTGGATTTTAAATTTTCATTTATTCCGAGTAAGTTTTATTTTTCTGTAATTTATTTTTTTCAGTTACTCAATGAATTATTGATGTATTTATGCGTGACCAATGAAGGTATGATTAGTGTATATATGATTTTTTTAAGATGTAGAACATTTGCATTGTTCTATTAACAAGGAGAAAAATGGATGATTTTATGTGATTAATAACGTCACTAATGGGTGATAAAGAGAATAATGTGGTGTTATTTCTTTAGAGTTTCGGCCGGTGTAGAGTGCAAAGATTGCCTCCCTTTAAGGGTGATCCCGGGGATAGTTATACTAGAGTACAAGATTTCTACAAGGAAAGTAGGGCCGACGTAGAGCCAATTTGGATATGGAATCTGGCCTACTTGGCTACTTCATACCATAACTGTCTAAGCTAACAAAGGAAGTTACTTAAACAGAATAAAGAAGTATCCGTGAATATGAACCGCCTCTGGATGCGCACCACAGCTGGGTTCTATGGGGACACCCACTCTGCCAGGCAGGTGTCGCTGAGGGGGCGCAGGTAACCCGGGTGAAGACACTTCGACCGCAGGGGCATCTGGTCGCGCCGGATTGGAGTTCCTGATGGTGTCTGGTCGGACACAGCGCGCTGAACGCTGGTCGCCCGCCGGAATCCGTTAAGGTTCCTCGGAGGACACCGCCGATTCCGAGGGTATGGTCGCCACCAAATCTTCATATGCGATCGCAACCAGAGGACACAGCCGACTGTCGGGGCCTGGTGCTTGACCCGAGCAGGTGCAATCTCGGCTGAGTGGAGGCGTCTGCTTCTCGCTGAATGGCCAACTGGCGCCGAGATGATCTGGGTCGAAGTCTCCATGGCTTTATATGAGTACGTGGGATCAGGGTGTTGCCCAGTCTGCCAGTATTGGTGTGTTGAGCCTAATGCCTTAATTTAATCGACGGCTGCTTGATATTGGTATCTATTCTCACATTCTTTTATAATAACTAAAAACTTAAATGTGGATGGTTATGTGACATTCCCTAGAACTTACAACCAAACATGGGAATCTTATATTCCAAAGCAAATATAACCTTAGTTATATATCTTATATAACTTGAACCAAACATCCCCTTAATGGTTGTGTTGTTCTCTAAATAACGTCATGGAGCCTGAGATATTTCCGGTCATGTCGGAGAAGAACCTTATCTGTTGCTTTCTGGGTTTGTGACTTTCTTGCGACTTTCTACCGGTAAACTTCTTTCGTTGGGGTGATTCGTGTAGTCAAGAAAAATGATTTGGTTTTCTTAAATCTTCTATTTTACGGCGGGTGATGGATGGGCTAAGAAGTGGCCAGGGTCTTCGTTATTCCCTTCTAAAAGTGTGTTGCTTGGCTTGAGCTCTCTTATGGCAGTCATCCAGTGTTAATGCATGCGCACGATTTGACTACTAGGGGAATGCTCTTTCCTGCAACCTCGCAATGGAAGGATGCTTCTAGACTGGTTTAAGAAACGGGGACGGGGAGGGGGGTGGGGGGTATTTTCTGGTGAATTGGAATCTTCCGATGGGAGTTTCACCTTGTTTGTTGACCATATATTGGGACTTGCTGTACTGAAATGGCGACTTGGAGTCTTGTGTTCTCCGGTCATTTTGGTTGGGCACTCTCTATCCGTGTTTTATGGGAGAAAGCAAATTAGAAAATCTCTTATTGGGTTCTTGTTCTGCTGGTGACCGTACGCTCTTTTCTATTCAAGAGCTGGACATTGGTTGTTGGTCGGAAGTTTGACGGTGACCCGTGGCTGTCCGTTCTTTATCTCAGCTTCGCCGCTGGTTTGGGTTAGCATAAGATTTACATAAGGTAGTGGAGCTTTGTCTCATTAGAATATTTAAAGTTGTAGTTGGTTATTCATTTCGGTTGATGCAATGTAAAAGATTTACATAAGATTACATACATGATCTTTAGTTCTTGGGTTAGCATAAGATTATCAGTTGGGTACTTGAGTTAACGACCGACAACTGACAATAGGTATGAGGGAGTTAGAATATTGTATTGAACGAATACACTGAAGCTAGACTTTCAGAGTTGAAGATCTCAAAATGTTGTATGATAGGATCATAGGAGCTCAATTGTAATAGATATGATTTCATTGCGCTTTTGTATGATGGGAACTCAATTAAGATAATTATTTTGGACTACTTAGTCGCAGAGATAATCAATATTTGTGTAGTACTTGATTATCTTTAACATTGATATACTTGATTATCATTTTTATTTTTTTTACTTATGGATACAAGATATATTCTCAGAAATATGACTTATTTACTTTAAAATTTAATTTAAAAAATATATATGTAATAAATCAACTCACAAGATGTTCTCACAAATATGCATTCTTTATTTAATATATTTGACATTGTTATACTTTGTTATCTTATTCATATGATTATCTACCCATGAGATTTATTTTTATTTGCTTCTATGATAATATACTTAAAAATATATTTTTCATTCATTCAAAAATAATTGATTGTTGTCTAAGGTAATGTATACAACATTTTTTTTATTAGTAATGTACTATTAATGTTTAATTTGTCATTATTATTTTTGGAATGATAATTGTATCATGTTGATTATTAAAATTTATTTATATTATATCATTTAAAAATTAGAACAAATTAATTTATTGTTGGGCATGACTTTTTCGCGCAAAGTGCCTCTAATATATTTATAGAGTTTTTTGCACTTTTAGTCCCACGACTATAGTGGCACTGGCAGAATTTATTGGCGGCGGAGTTTCTGGAGCAGGTAGGGCTGTCAGTAAGCGGCGGAGCGGCCGTGGCGTTCCCCGGGCTAGTTGGGTTATCCGGCAGTAGCATTGGAGTGGTACATGTACTCCGTCGCCTAGGGCAGTAGTATGTAGCCCAGTAATATTGTATGTAGTCAAATATCAATTTTTTTCTTTTAATTTTTTGAGATAAGTAAAATGTCAATTTTAACCCGGCTAAAAATAGAGAATTTTTTTTCCTGAAAATTTTTGACGAAAAAGTGGCCGGAAGGACCATTTTTGTAAAAAAAAATTAATAGTCGTGGACTAAAATTGCAAGGTTCAAAAGTCGTGGATTAATTCTGCCCTTATATTTATATGAAGAAGTGGAGAAGTATATAAATGGGGGCTTTTACGGTTTTACCCTTGTTAACTTTTGAACGTCCAATGGCATTTATGGGCTCTGGCTCTTCTTCTGTTTAAAAATGTGGCTAAGCTGAGCAGAGAAAAGCAACGCAGGAGAAATGAAATCAGCAATGGAAGTATCAACTTCAACCAAGATCGAAACTGAAGCCAAGAAAGTGAGCACCAAACCCCCTTTCAGACCTGCTAAAGATGACACCGCACTTCTCCAAGACCCAGTAAGTTTTCCACCGCTTCCCCTTCAATTTTGAAGAAACAATCTCAATTTTTTTGATATTTATGGTCGCCATGTTGTTGTGCTTGTCTTTGTTTAGATATTGAGGTCAGACCCCATTGAGACTGAGGAAGCTGTGCTCAGATTGCCCCCCTTTCCAGTCGCCAAACCCAAACCTTCAATCGTTTGAATTTTATTTTATTTTTAATCTTAATTTCCTGCATGTTGCCGTAAATCGTTTGTAGTGGTTTTGAATTTCCGGTAATGAATCAATGCTGATTGTTTCAAAAATTTTCTGTAATTCTAATGATTCACAATCTAAAGTTTTTGCTTTGCATTATGGGGCTTGTTTAATTTTGATTGGCTGCAGATGTTTATTTCTTTTGCATTTTTCAATTTTTCCTTCTTATGAGACTGTTGGCTAATACAATTATACATTTTTAGCATACAACTGGTTAGGGCACATGAGTGCTTCAATGATAGTATGCAAGAGTTCAAATTAGTAGCATAAGATTGTACAATTAGATTTGCAGCCTTGCAGGGCCATGGATATTAACTTGGCATTGCAGTTCACAGCTTCAAGAAATATAATCTGATTCTTAGTCTAACTTGAAAGAAAAACTTTGGTGGATCCATTCTGGGTGAAATCCATCTTGTGACCACGGAAAGTCGAATTTGGAATCTTGTGGTTACCCAGTGAACTATCGAAAAGTCGAATTTGGAATCTTGTGGTTACCCAGTGAACTATCCGACCAACTTAACTAGGGTTGCCTTTGTCCTATTTGGAATCTTAGGCACTTTGTCCTATCGCTCATTGTTATTCATAAACTATAGTAACTCAACTGATCAACAGAGGTTAAACTTTTGTTCATTGCGTGCGTACAAGGTATGTGTTGCCAACTAGATGGTGTAGTTGTGCATAGTTTAGGTGTTGCAGTTTCAGCTTGGGTAATTACTTGTCCTCAGTCAGTCTCATTAAGTGTGTTGTTTGGAGTGATAATCATCAATAGTAATGATTTGTGCTTCTTGAACCATAAAACACTGTTATGCTAACAGCTTTGTTCTTTAGATTGGCAAGATTCCAGAAGTTCATGTACATGAAGCAAACATAAGTAGTTTAAGGTAAGTTTGACTAGAAGAATGAGAAAATGACTAATCAGTAGTTCAGTACAGAATCCAATCTTGTTTGGAGATTGACAAGTTTAGGCATGAAGATTACCAGAAAAACTGATCAACCTCATTACTTCCCAATTCCCATGAACAAAAAGATTACAAGAATAGACTATCATCATATCCTAACACCTGAATGAATGTTAACACAATGTTCTAAGAATGCATTAACTTATGCGGGTTATAATGGGATCACCGAGTGCCCCAGACAATGTTTGGTTGGCAGGCACGATGCTTCAGGAAATCCTCTGGTAAGCGGAGCAAAGGTTCTCTCCCGGATTGTCCTTTAAAGCCATTGCCAGTGAGTATCCTAAGGCTCTTGCCACTGGCACAGCAACTGCATTCCCCTTGTATGTATAAATCACAAGAACCAACAATTAAGACCCCTTGTATGTTCTAGATCACAAGAACCAACAATTAAAAGAGATAATACAAGTTGTATCTTGCCATAGCAAGCCTAAGAACGTTGACGCATATAAGGTGCCTATACCACTATATACTATATATACTATATATATCTATTACTATTACATACGTAGATAACCAGGTATAACTGTAATGCGCAGTATTACTGTTGTGTTAATTTTGCGTTGAACAGGAGACACATCATAATTCCCTGCTATAGTTGGTCTTAGATAGTAAGTTGCTTTGACTAGCCTTATCACAAAGATGATTACTTTAGGCAACTAGTAATTTGGACTATACCAACCATTAGGCTTCTTCCAAAGGATAATCTAACATACCAACTCCACTTTTGTCATATCTCCAACTAATAAAAAGTTACTTTGGTTAACAAAATTGAATGCCCAGAATTTTGACTAATCAAGAACATTACCTATCTTTAATTGATCCACAAAGTTTGTAGTGGTCAGGGAACCTTGCAACCCGTGAATTTCACGGACTGTAAGAACCCCTATCCTGCTCAGGATGCAAAATGCCTGGCAAGTATAAAACAGAAAACACAACACAACTTTAGTACAAATCCATGTATCAATATGCAAATCTGCTAATAGTTTTAAAATAAACATTACCCGATTATGAGGTTGAGCCCTTTTACAACAGTTGGAACAGTTTCATCCACCAAGCCGAGCAAATGGCCTAAGTTTCCTACACAACATATACGAGTGACAAAAAGTTATCAAGGAAAAAAGGGCAGATAAAATTACAAAGAAAAAGGAAACGTTAATATTACTCTGAGGAAGTCCCTCCACAGAAAGTCATTGCACTAGTCAGGAACCTTGGACAGCTTCGCGAGACTGCGGGGCTACCCAAACCAGGAAAGTAAACTATAATCCAGAAAGGTTTGCCTGAAGGAAGTACACTCTTTCACTTTCGGATCCCATTCAACTTTGTTATCACGAACAAGAACACCAGTCAAATCCCTGAAGTTAGCACCTAAAATAACCCAAAATGAAATGCTGACATTATATGAATATTACAAAATTTTATCGGTATGTTCAAGTGCATTACTGTTACTGAATAGCATTCATATACCTTCAACTTGGGATATTACACACTCTTCTATAATCATCTTCATTTAGCTGAAGCGGACGATGGTCATACAAATACCCCTGGCTTTCCTATTATAATGAAATTCAATCAGGAAAACCAAATATACATGCATATCTGTCAGCAAATAGATAAATGCATGATATTAACAATTTAATACATAGGAATCACATCCCTCCCTAATCTTATGAAATTTTGAAACCCAGTCTTAGGCTCATCAACATATTTCCTTTCATCTCTTGATTCATCATTCTTCACCTAAAACAATTAATATAAACTCGTTAAAGTACAGTCTATAATTATTCTATGGAGAAGAGAACCAGTAGGAGATATTATTGCAAAAATGGAACATGAAGATTTCTCATACAGGAGGAAGATCAGAGATTGGCATCACGAAGGAAAAGCGCCATCTTTAGTCGAGTACCATGTCCTTCATCATACGCAACGGTGTTTGACTGAATTCATAAATAGATTATAGTTAACCATAAAACAAAGCTGCAAAGGGTTAGAAGTTCATATGCATACAGAATTGCCTATGAAAAATCCACCTCAAACTCTGTAGGAACAGAACTCGCATAACAACATTATGTGTTGGCAGGGGATACTGCGGCAACTTCTGCAAAATAAGACTAAGGGTCAATTTGTTCAAGACAATCACATTTCTGTCAAACACAACAAAGCTTTTGATATTACTTCTCCAGGAAGGGCACCCCACATAAAAACACGCATTCGAAATTGTGGGAGTCCATATGCTCCAGCTGCCATTATTCCTAGGCGTGCTTGATAATTCATCCCTACAAGTCGACCTAGTGCATATCTCCCAAGAAAACCATGTAAAACTTGACTATATCAACAACATTTTCCATCAGTACAAACCGTGGCTTCAAGAACTTTACAATATCCATGAAAACTTCTAGCTGCTTGTTCTTGGGATCCTCCAACGGATTCTCACTTTTCCTAAAACGGTTGAATCCACTGATGCCTTGGCAAGGAGGACCACCGCATATAACATCAACATGACCCTGAATCAAATAAAGCATCAAATCATAATCCAGAAAATTGTGCACATAAAGAAATCACAAGTAAACAAGTTTGCTAGTGAAGCAATCTAACTCAAGAATCAAGCATAAAGTCTCAATATAAACCATAGAAAGAAATAATAATCAAGTTAATAGCTCATATAGGGAAAGGGAGCATTGAGTGTGAACTTACAGGCAAAGGCAAAATTTTTGCTTTAACCCATTTTCTACAAACTCCTTCATTTTTGCTGACAGTCACTACATACCAAACAACAAAGGCTAAATGAATTAATTAAAACAGCATACAAACCACAATATTGGTTAATAGCTTTTCAAATCATACCTCAAACCTTCTATAGGTTCCCATGTGTCACTAGCTGCATCATAACCTTTCCAGCGTATCTAGGTAGAATTCATAAAATGTAATGCATAAAACACAGATTGTGATTTCTACAATATGGAAATTATTTAAAGAGGAGAAGAACTGTATCCATTCAAACTAATACAAACTAAAAGTATGAGCAAAACAATTGAGTACCTTGAAGTACAGTTCAGACTTTCCTGTTTCTTTTAGTCCCCAAAGCAAACATCTAATATTAGTTCAACTTCATATATTTCATCATCTGTGTCACTTCTAGGCTCTTCATCATCTTCTTCATGACTATTATCGCTCTCACCATTATTGTGGTTTGCAAGATTTAGACAAGGGTGTGGTAGTGAGGCTGCTTTTTATTAAGGAGCAGGAAACACAAAGGCGCTCCCATTCCCTCAAGAGACTCAAAAAATCATCAGCTGGTTCATTTCTAACCTGATTTAATGAAAGCGCACACAATATAAAATAGAATTAGAAACAAATACAATAAGTAGAAGGTAAAATCATATGGAGTAATATACACTCATTGAATACCTGTGTCCTCTGGATGATTCAATCTCAAACTATCACATGCATGTTTGTTAAAATCCACTGCCCATTTCTACATTTGAAAAAAACTTATCAATATAATACAATAGCAATGTCAGATGCAATGCAAAACCATGTTTGAAAACCAAGATTTTGGAGACAATGTGGAGCTTACAGTAACAAGCTTAACACCATAATTATCAGCTCCTAAGCATAAACCAGTGGACATTGCACCACAACCAGAATACAAATCAAGGAGGGTCTTTTCCAACGCGCGGTCTTTGCTTTCTGCAGTATCATTTTCGCTGATATTGTTAGAATCTGATTCACTAACAGCTTCATCAGTAATATCTGAATGACAAATATGGTCCTTTTTACCAGTTTCCAATTGAATGTATTGTAACAAAAACTGAACTACAATTTCATTCATTTACTAACAGAACAAAAGAGAAAGAGAAATACCAGGTGGCAAGCTTATAAATGTTGAGTAAGGTAAAAGGTACATCATATCATAATAAAAGTCGCACTCAACTTGAACACTTGTAAAATCTGAATTTGCCTATACAAGAATTGAATATGAATCAGAACTCTGGTAATAGTATTTTGATAACATTTATCAATAAGTAAGATGATTCATACATTAGGGGTCAGGCGATGTAAATTCAACTTTTGGACAAGGCAATCGATGGGATTATCATCCTTAACTTCAGAAAGGAAGCACGCCTTCTGTCAATTAAATTGTCATGCGCTTTAATAACCTGATAAATGAGCTTTGTTAGAGCACCATAACATTAGAAAGCAACTAAATCACATGTCTCCAGCAACTTCCAATTACTTACAGTATCTTTAGCTCTATAGAACCATTGAGCTGTGAAATAACGCATCCCATCAACCGCTTCAAACATCTCAACAATTTTACAGATTAATTCTCTTCATTTTCTGCTGCCTAAAAAAAAAGAATCAAGCAAGTAAATAAACATTGTCTATATCCATGGCATTGGCCTCTCATGGGAACACTAAATACTTACAAAATGTATGCATTTTATTTTTAAGAGTCTTGTTTTCTCTTATCAAGATACTGCTGAAATACAAAACTACACCAAACATTTGCACTTGACTTGCCTAAGCATGGTTTTTAAGGTTATTAAAACCACACGAATTACTAGGAGTATATTCTATTCTCTCCTAATGACTAAAAGAAAATAAGATTTGAGGTGATTTCTCTAGTTATAAAACAAAGTTTAATGCACATCCACTGTTAACTTAGAAATGCAATCCTTCTGAAAAAATGGCTAAATACCTCCATCTAGTGGTCTGGTTTAAAGAAATAAAAACCAAAATAGACAAATGTATAAATACAAGTATATCAAAGTAGCAAGACTTAAAATGTAAAATAACCATAGCAAACAAATACATTTAGGATCTTACTTTCACATTTCTTCAAAAAAAAAAAAAGGTCTTACTTTCACATATGCATCATCCTCCAGGCAATAAATCTGGTCATCAACCTTCAACCTAGTAAAATGGCATTTGGCCAGAATTCTGTCTTCAAGCTCATCCTGACTGCACCAATTCATTTAACTCTATATCAGTACATACTCAAAATCAAATGCATAGAATAAAAAGTTCACATAGAATAAACTGCAAATCCATATATGACAATGATAATAACTTGCCTATTTAAGCGTTGTCTTCTTTCATTTGTTTGTTCTTAGGCTGTTACCAACAACACTAAATTGAATAAATAATTAGCACAACCAAAAAAGCAGAGCAAAAAGCCAGGCAGGTTAATTTCAATACCATTACAATTGTGCAATGACAACTAAGAAGTGTTATGCATGTTTTTGAGAATGTTATATATAGCATGACCATCAATTTGAATAAAAAAAATTTGGAAAAGCATTAGTATGCATTTCAAAGGGAATAAGTATATATGTCAATTACACAATGGTAGACTGGTAGTGTCATCATCAATTGCTTTAGTATACATAGTTATATAGATGGTGGCAAATTTTAAGCATTTAAAGATTGTTAGCTGGTGTATTGACCAAGTGTTCACGCAATGAACATTATGTCACAAGATTAAGTTCAGAAGTGCATCAAAAAAGTGAAAACACACAGTTAAGGTAGTACTATTATCCTTTTGAAAACCTGCAAAATGAAGCAGCTTTCAATTCTCTTTTCATAGATATTTAGAATTATGAATTATATTTAAAGTAGGAAAGCAAGGTTAAGGTAGTTAAAAGTCCCACATTGATAAAATAAGAGATAAATACTGAGTTTATATGGATATGGTTAGACTAGCTAATTGATTGGATTAAATCTTTTAGTGCGGTTTGCCCATGTGCAGTTTTGGTAATTGGTATTCATCTCTAATATAGACACACACGATACCATAAACAACCTAAAATATGAAACACAAACAGAACTGATGAAAATACTACATAAATGGTATAGAGGGAAGCCATATGCAAATATTGTAAGAGATGGACCTGAGAAGTTCAGGTGCATTCATTTTGAGATATGAATCAAGAAATAGATTTTTTTTATAATAGCCCGGAATTCAGGATTAAAACATGCAAGATATGTGAGCAAATGACAATCAAGAAATAGATTTAGTTACTTCTTTTGGGGTGTACATTGACAAACTTAAGAACTGAAATTCACAAAGCATTAAAGTGCATCTGGGAAAGGAAAAAGAAACTGTGATCAAACACAAAAAAGAAGAACATTCGTTTCCAGGGAACACAGAACTATGGTTGGCGCCTGAACTCAATACACATCTTAACCCAAAACCAAATTCTTGACAACTTGAGTCTCCTCCCTTTAACCATTTTATATTTCCAAATGTTGTGTCAAATGAATACTCCAGAGAGACACAGAGAAGATGGATAATTGTTGAATCTTGGTTATTGTCAGAATTTTGGACAACTCGAAATTGAATACCCAGAGAGACAGAGAGAAGATGGATAATCCATACAAAATTTTAAAAAATAAAATAAAAAAGAGAGATGGAATTTGGGGGATGAGACCTGTTGATAACGGTGAGGCCAGCGCTGCCGGGCTTCCACTGCCGGAACCGGCTCACCAATCAACACATTCTCGTCCTCATTTTCCACCGCATCCCTCGGCACCTTCCGCCTGGGCGGCTCGTCGCCGCTACACCTCGCCAGAATCGCGCGAGCAGAGCCATCTTCTTCCTCCACAGCCGGGACTCCTCCCAAACCCTCCTCCTCCTCCGCCGCCTCCCCCGGCTCAGGCCTCCCTCTCTTAGACCTCCGCCTGGGAGTTGAATCCTCCGTTTTCGAGGCATGGGAGTGGCGAATGTAGGGAGGGATTATTAGAGGAAGAAATGGGAGAAAAATCAGAAAATGATCAGTGGTTTGAAGTGATAGTAAAAAAAAAAAAAAAAACTATGGGAGAGTTTTATTATATACTACAGGATCCGATCCTACACAGTTACTGTAAAGGTAAATCACAAATCAGATAATTAAGAGTTTATTATATGGATTTTCTAACATTATTTTTTAATGTGACGAATTCTGATTATTTTTTGCATGTAAATCTATATCGAGATTTTGTGCGTGGGAGTACAAGTTAAATATTTTTTATAATTAATTTACTGGTTAGACCTTAATTTTCATGTAAAAGTGACCCAATTTACACATTTAAATATACACTAATACCTTTAATCGTGACACCAAGTTAACTGACGAACTGCTACGTTAAGAAAAAGTGTGTATTTATAAATCTCGTTTTTTTTATATAATAATTCCGTAAATTGAATCTTGTTAGTAATTTCATAAATTAAACAAAATTAAAGTGTATTAAAAATTTCATAAATAAATTATATTACTCCGTAAGAATTTACCTTGGGTCAGTTGGCGGGTAAAAGAGTTTTACTTTTGGGTGTGGTGAAAGTTTTTAAAGGATGAGGGGAAGCGGGAAAGCAAACAATTGGGACATTTGGCGCGGTTGATGGAATTAAGTGTGTATGGTGTATGTTTTTTCATTGCTCTACTTGGTAACAAATTTATAATTAATCTTCCATTCATTGAACAAGGTGAGTGTGGCGGCATGAGAGATTTTCAGTTCATGTATCTCTAAGTTATATTCTAAATCAATTAATATTAATATCGACTACCATTGAATGCCCACTGAATTGAAGTCTTCTTATTAATGTGCAGTAATTAAATTGAAATTTGACATTAATTCCCTCAAATTAAACCAAAAGTTAAATCATCAACCTCAAGGGTCGACAGAGCATTTGAAATTATGTAAATTTCAGTAACTCAGCAGACTGGATCAAATGCTCATCCGTGCAAGGGAACTGTCCACTTTGAACATAATTTCTCACCACTAGCATTTGGATGGATATAAATCTCAGTAACTCAGATCAGCAGACAGGATCAAATGTCAATGCGTACAAGGAATCTGTCCACTTTAGACATAATTTCACACTACTATTGCCAAGTTTCAAATATTAGTCTCTTCTTCCAAATACTATTTACTGAACAGTGAACTAAACTCGTGCGAACAGATTAAAGTAAACTTCATTTGAGGGAATGGTGAGATTATAGTAGTTAAAGCAATGGTGGCCAAATGCATCGCCTCATACGGATAGCAAACAAGCATATATATTTTCAACTTTCTTTACTATAAAAGTTGTCCGAAACGATGTCTAAGTGTTTAAAATTTGTTGAGTTATAATATATGTTTCATATATAAAAAATTTATACAGTTGATCAGGAGTAAGATACAAAACACAGTAGTATTTGTGCAATATTGAAATACTATCTAATAGTTGATATTTGTACCTAGTATCATTAAAAATCATTTTAATAATACTTGGTATTATTGCAAAGGTTTCCATGTACAAATAAGTACTATTGAAAATCATTTCAATATTATAAAAATGTAATTTTGTTTTGAATTGATATCCATGTTAATTGATCAGAGTATATCTGCTGCATGTGTCCGTCTGTTGATCAGTTCATAGAGAAAGCAGACTAGTAGCAATAGATCGAAGAATAAGCGAATCCGGAACATTGAGAAAAGAAACAAATAAAATCCAAGAATCTGACCAAAAAAAAAAAAACACAATATTATAAAAGTCTTCATGGTATACATCTCCTAAAATTATTATGAAAATAAAATAAAAAATTAGAATGCTGAATATATTATGATCAGAGCAAACCGACCCGGAAAGCGGAGCAATGAAATATGAAATGGACCCGGAGCTCAGAAGTTGTACCCCGTGCTCGGTCCGAGATGCCTCGACCATATGAGCTCGGCCATGGTGAGCTCAGCCATATGAGCTCGGCCACATGAGGTCGGCTAGGTGAGCTCGACCCTATGCGGCCACATGAGGTCGGCTAGGTGAGCTCGGCCCTATGAGCTCGACCACATGAGGTCGGCTAGGTGAGCTCGGTCACATGAGGTCGGCTAGGTGAGCTCGGCCACATGAGGTCGGCTAGGTGAGCTCGGCCACGGTGAGCTGGGCCATATCGAGCTCGGCACACCCGCGGACCGGTCTACACCCGGACGCGATCAACTCGGAGATCCAACTACCCCGAATTTAGGGGGAGGCGGTTGGGGTAGCTTGTATAAAAGCCACCCTCCTTGTCCTAACAAGGCATGTTCATTATCTTCACTAATTTTAATACACTTCATTCAAAAACTACTACTTTATAGCTATTATTGTCCTAATCAAGTATTGTAATAGCTTATTAGCGATATTTAATACGGAGTACAATTTATGGTCCCTGCGACCTTACGATACCCTGCGTTACATTTATTTTTTTTTATTTTATTTTATTTTTTTTTTGGAAGCGTTACATTTATTTATTCCTATATTACGGTCTTATCCGGATTTTATAATTCGAGCCACCCCGGATTAATTAAATCCATCATAGAGTATACATTTTAGAACTCTTAATGGATCAGGTATTATTGGTCCGCATCAATTTAGACTTAGACATACATTTTGTATAGTCGCATGCAATGTATATACTCCGTATTTGTAGACTTGTAGTAATGAACTTATGTGAAGGAATAGGTAGGTTAGTAGGTATGATGTATGCTTGCAATTTTTTTTAAAACTTCCCTGGAGAGAATCTCTCACACCACTAATATGATTGAGAGCTCACATTTTCTTTTATTTTTTATTTTTTAAAGAAGAGATTGAAAATATTCAAACTCCGTTATGATCAACTCCAATAAGTCATTCAAAAGAAAACATGAATAGTTTAAAGCAGCCTTGATTTATTTTTTTTAGTATAAATAAATTATATTAAACTCAAAGAGTAATCAAATAGAATTTAGCAAGGTAGCTAGCATCAATAGAGTAGAGTTTAGTAGGGCTGAGCGTCAGGCGGGTCGGGGTGACGAATGTACACCCCGAACGAATTTCAATTTTTGTTACGGAGATCCTATCCATTTAATTCTAAGGGATTATCCGTCAGATAATTGACCGAACTACTCCGGCGGATATCCGATTTATCCGTCGGATTAGTTCGGTTTTCAAAAAAAAAACATTGAAAAACAAATTACTTCAAAATAAACAATTTTTACATGTTTCACAGATTCAGTAAAACATATAAAAAAAAAATACATTTAAACTTAAACAATTAACTTCTTTAAGTCCTTAACTACTTAAGAGTTAAGTCCAAGTTCTATCTCTGAACTACTAAACTGTCAAGTGTCCAAGTCCTAACTCATAAGTCATAAACAACTTACGATTTACAAAGATACAACTTAGAACTTCAAAGTTGAAAACATCTAAATTTACATATTAGGTTACAAATTTAAAACTTTGAGTTAGAACTTCAAAGCAAAATCACAGCACTAAGTCACTAATAGAATCATTCTCCAATCTCTAATAATCAGCAGCAATCAGCATTCAGCATTCAGCAAAAGAAAATCAGAAATCCAAATATCCAATATACAACTAATATATGATCATCTAATATTGACTATTAAGTATTCTATTATTCTTCCTGATAAGTGACAACATACAAACATAATAAGTTGAAAACATTGAATAATTTAATGCATTATGCCATTGTAAATTGGAACAATTGATTGAGTTAATGGATTAAATCCTAAAGAGTGCTCAGATATCCTTTTTCCATATCAAGTTACGACTGTGGCACACTACTCAATGAGTATTGGCATAAACACCACACTTCATATGCAATATACCAAACCCAATTCTATATATTAAGAGAACATGTTGGAAGTATCATCATTGCACATGAATTAACAGGGAGCTAGTGACACTACTCAGAACTTAGAAGAAATCACTACTAAATAGTGAGTACTTATACTGATACATTAGCTCATTGGCAACAAACATTTAAAATGTCACCTAGCCATGATCACTTTCCACTTTTCCAGTTCCCAGCCTCATGAGGGACATTGAATCATTGATACAGATACATGATACACTGATACAGAGAGTCATAAATTTATCGAATAAGTAATCAGAATTAGAATTCATAAAAATAGAATAAATATGTAACCATACAAGAATTGTAGGCAGTGAAGATCCAACTCCAGTGTTGGGTGTGCTGCACAACTCTGCAAAACAAATACAGAACTGGAAGTTAAAATCAAATAGGTAATAGTTATTATAAACATACAAGTTAAACTGTTAAACTATATACATTTTTCAACCCTTTCAACATCATCAATGTTTTATTTAACAGAGATAGGTTGATTGGCTAACCTTAGTCAACCTGTGCACACACTAAAGGATCTAGTACCCTGCTTGGTACTGGAATGCTGATTATGAAGCAACAATGCTGCTTCCACCATCTTAGGAAGGTCAAAAGAATCCCCCCAAATAACCTCAGAGAGATACACTTCCAACTCAGTTTTTTTCATAGACACCCCCACTCTCCAATTTTTGTTTCTTAATATGAGATTTCTGTAATGATTTGAGTTTCCCAACAGAAACAAACATAATCAGATATGGTTATTGAGAGGAAGTTTTGTCAGATTGTTCAGGAACAGACTGGATAGGGAAACATGCAACATAATCTTGAAACAACTCTTTAAGGGCATCAATAACCTTATCAAACATTGCTTTACCATTTTCCTCACATATAACTGGTTAAGCACTGCTGGAAATTTCGCTATTTCCGTCCAACATAATGTGGTCGGTAATTTGTAAAAATCACAACATCTGTTGGCAAAATGAGTGGACGGAACGTTAGATGGAATTCGTCTAACTGTAGCACATTGGACGGAAGTTCTGACGGCCTCAAAAATTGTTGGGACGACACTTCGTCTAAACAGTTTGCGCGTTGGACGGAAAACCGGAAATTGATCTTGGTAGGTAGAAAAATGAACTGGGTAGGTATTTAATTACCGTCTAATATTTAAATGTTGGACGGAAAATTGAATATTAAGCTTCCCATGCGTATTTCAGCTCATTTTTCTTCAACTTTCCTCTATTTCTCCTTCTCCATTGTTAAAATTTGCTTATTTTGTTCGAAATTGGCATGGGTAACAAACATATAAGAGTTATTTCAACAATACACTAATCCAAGGTATGAGTTAAAATAAACCTCAGTATCTTTTAGATTTGTATTTGTGTTTATGGTAAGATATAATCGACATCATTGCAATGTTATTATATAAATATTTGTTGTGGTATAATAACTATATGTATTATATATATATATATATATATATATTATATATATATTATATATATTATATATAAATATAATTTTGTGATTTTTGGCAATGTATTTTTTATAATAAGACTATATATCATGAATAGTATACCGAGACACGGAAATGGGATGTATAATCGATTGTTATGGCCTAGGAAAGAGATGGATACATTGATTGAATTTTTAAGTGGGGTGTTGAGGAATTTGTATTAATACATGCACACTTTAGTATAAGAAGTCGGACAAATACAAGTTAGGTGTCCTGTAGTAAATGCAGAATAGAAGGTACATTTTACCATGTTGATGGAAGTCCGTGTATCCACTTGTATAAGGAAAAGGATTTGAAACCGTTATTAATTGGGTTAGACGTTGTACACGGGAGCCGATTCCACGGTAAATGACAATTTCCAGAGACATTAACGAAAATATAGGTATGAAAACAATTTTGGTGTTTTGATGTAGGTTGGTCTCATTTATTCTATTTCATGATGCAAAAAATAACCAAGAAGAAATCCACTACAAAATGCAAAAACTTTTATGATTTATTTAAGCACTTGCAGACCTTTATCCCCTATAACTTTGTGTGAGGGAAAACAGAGTGTCCATATGCGCCTTAAGATGATGGAATATTAAAGGTCAACCTATACATATCCGCAACTAGCAATTGGATGAATATTTGGTACAAATAGCATATAATGGGCAAGATTAATCGAGTTACCGTCTAGGTATTACGATTCAGAGAAATGATTCTCCAAAGATTGGCTCATGAGAAAGATTGATTATTGTGTTAATACTGGCTCCATGTTATACTATAAGTCTAATATCAATGATAACATTGTATAGTTTCATGTGGTGAGGCTTTCGGTTTAAAACCCGTCACTCCTATTTACTCGTGGGAAAGAAGTGCCCCAGAAAAGGATGCATTACTTGCCTCTTCACTCCCTAGATTGGCAACGATGTGATGCATCACCTAGTTCTGCTGAGCACTGAGATAACATTATTGGAAAAATCGTCGCCACACCAGGTGTTATGTGTCATTCTTCAGGATGGTGAGCATGGAAACAACTGATAGTCAATATCCTGGAGTTTGCAGCAGATCTCGTATGTCGATAGGTTTGTGTTCTTTATGGTTTTCTCAATTTGGTTTAAATGCTAAATCATATTCTTGTTGGCTAGTTATCGGATTGTTCCATCATAATCTATCCACCATTTCAATGGCATGACTCCATTATACATTTTAATTGGTATTATTCCTTGGGAGCACACCCAAAGGGCCAATATTGATGTGTAGTCACAACCTTTAATCGACGAGCTTCAATTGTATATGGGAGATATGGAGTTTAACTTATGGATGTCTCATTAAAGCAAAAACTTTTATGAGCGAGCTATTGTTATGATGTGGCCATCAATGACTTTCCTACTTACGGTATGTTATCTGGTTGCGCAAACCGCAGGGAAACTAGGCATGTCCTTATTGCAATCATTATACTATCTTTTTATTTAAGAATGGGAGTAAGACATTTTGGTTTGATTTTCATTGACAATTTCTTCCAATGGATCATCCGTTTAGAAAAAAATCGTGATTCTTCATCAACAAGGTAGAGAAGTCAGCCCCCAAGGATTTTGGACAGGTGGAAGAAGTTGTGGCTACTGTATTGATGCTCCCAAAGATTACCGATGCCCATCGGTGACTTGAAGGTTTGGATGTTCCACATAATTGGAAGAAAAGAAGTATTTCTGGGATTTTACCATATTGGAAAGATAACTCCTCCGTCATAAATCTTGATAGTAATGCATATAGAGAGAATGGTGTTTGATAACATCTTTCTACATGTTATGAATGTTAAAGGAACAAGAAAAAAAAAGACACCCTCTGCTGCTCGTTTGGATATAAATGATTATGTCATAGGCACAATTGGAATTGGTGGAACATAATGGAAGATATCTTATGCCAAAGGCGAGCTATAGTTTTGAGCCGGAGATCATCAGATTGTTGTTTATGAGTGGTTAAAAATTCTAAAGTTACCTGATGGATTTTCTTCAAATATAAGTAGACTGTGTTGATTCAACGTGTTCAAAATTATGTGGGATGAAAGTCATGATTGCCACATTTTTTATGCAGTGTCTTTTGTCAATTGCCTTCTTCTTTTTTACCAAAACCACACCGGAAGGCTTTAGTTGATTTAAGCACTTTTTTTTTGAAATCTATGCTCAACTAATCTCAGGGTCGACACGTTGAATGAAATGAAAACTTCTATTGTCCTTATACTCTGCAAGTTAGAGCGTATTTTCCCACAGCGATGTTTGATTGCATGGAACACTTGCCTGCACACTTGGCTGATGAAGCATGTTTAGGTGGACCAACTCAATATCGCTGGATGTATCCATTTGAAAGGTTCATTAACCATCTCAAATCTAAAATGAAGAACAAGAGATATGTTGAAGGGTCGATATGTGATGCATACTTGATTGAAGACAACACAGTTCGCTTCATTTTACTTTGAACGATAATGTACAAAAGTAGGATGACACGTATTGGTCGAAATTTGAATGATGGTGGAATTGACCCGGATTTGCCTAATAACTTTATCCATTTTTAATCGACCAGGTCGTCCAATGGGGGCGAAAGGTCAAAGATTATTTGGACACCAAAGAGCGATTCACAGCTCATTCAATATATATTACTTAACTGTGAAGATGTTCAGCCAATTTTACGGTATTGCACTATGTCATTGTAGTTGTAAAAATGTGTTGATTGTGTTTTGACTAATTACAAAATTTTGTGATTGTAGGTTGTATGAGACATGTTTATGCCAGTATAATCCAGGTGCCACTAATGAGAGAGATTGACCAGGAAGTTGATAGAGTTTTACAAGTTGGTTTAGAGATTATGTAATATGCTTTTAAAAAAATTTCCTTTATGAATACTATATTTGCACCCGTGCGATGCACGGAATGAAATTTGTTGTAATATATTAAGAATATATGAATCGATATATAATTATTTAAATTACAACCTCAAATATTATATAGTGCAATTAAAAATTGGTTTGGATCGTTTATATATTTTGATGTTATCATTGCTTGAATTTGTGCAAATAATTGCTAAAATTAATATCTAATGTATAAATGTACTCATGCGGTGTTATAACTTTGAAGATTTTATTTGTCATTGTTAGTATTTTCATAAATTAGCAAAATGTGCTCGTCTCTAACAATCATACTAAAATGAAATTGCTATCCTTATTTATTGGTATGGAGTATATAACAATTTTTTCATTTAAAAAAAAAAAAACTTAAATGTCAACCGATTATATTACTATATATTGAAACTCCTTTGTAGACGATCATTGGTTAGTGTCAACATAATCTTGTTCATCTTCGTCTAGAGTTAACACCTTCCAATATTCTTTTTATTTTTCAGTCAATTAGAATATCAATGCAGTGATATTTTTAATTATGATGATTATATTATTACTGAAATATTTCCTTCCATTGTAATTACTATACTATGTTAAAATATGCTTATTGATAATGTAGAATATTATTATTGAAATATTTTTCCACCAATATTTAATTAAAATGCAATGATCTGGACCAATTTATTTTTTTATTATGCTTAGCCAATTATGGCATCATTTTTATTCGCAGTCAGATTTATAATATTCATTACGTTTATATTTCAGTCAAATGGTAATATTAGATCTCATTTTTCAGTCAATTAGTCAATTAGAATATAGACCTACTAGTGATATAAGAATATAGATACATTAATATTTTTACCTATTTCCGTTCCATTTTAATTTGATATGTATTAATATTATTATTATTGAAATATTTTTGTTTTATTTTTTAATTTACCTTTACTATTTTTTAAAATATGCCTTTACTATTTGATGATTTTCTAATATTATTATTGAAATATTTCCTTACTATTTTTAATTTTTCTTTATTCTCAAAAAAAAAAAAAAAAAAAAACTTTGGACTTCTCAATAACTTGTCCACAGTTCATAGGCAAGCAATTATGTTTGTAAAATGATCCCTTATCATTTATAAAAGGTAGTTCGTGGCTTCCCAATTTTTTTTTTTTTTTTGTTACATACTAATTTATTTTGTATATATGTAGTTTTGTTTGTATTATTATTGTTGTTGTTGTTGTTGATTATTATTTGGCAAATTCGTCAAAATTTTAAGAAATTAGCCTATTTAACTTTTATATTTAATCAAAACATCAAAAATATTTATTTAATAACTTAGAAATTTGCTCCAAGCTAAAAACTAAAACAACAAATATACATTTTGTGTTAATCTTTCCAAACTCCCTACAAATTTATTTTTTAAAAGAAAAACTAAAAATAAGAAGCCACTAAGATAAAGTTTCTTAAATAAGAGCATTTTGACTCGTTGGATTCTAATATATATTACATGTAACAGGGTTAATCGAATAGTTATGCAGTGGAACCGTGTCCACCTTGCAAGATAGACACAATTCTATGTTCATAATTATAAAGCTATATATTCATAATCTTTTGAACTTCATATTTATAATTATTGAACTCTATATTCACAATTACAAAACTCTATGTTCATAATTACTGAACTATATGTTCATAATTATAAAAGTTATGTATTCATCATTTTTGAACTTCATATTTTACAATTATTGAATATCTATATTCATAATTATTTAACTATAATGTCATAATTATGTTCCACACATTATGTTCGTAATTATAGAACTATATGTTCATAATTTTTTGAAATATATATTCATAATTATGTACAATTTTGAAATCGTGCTACCTTGCAAGGTGGACACGATTCCACATCATAATTTGTCGGGTCAAGAATACTCAAAAAAAAATAAAAAATAAGAGTCTTTGAACTTCTCAATACTTGCCCACATTGATGGTCAAACAATTATGTTTGTAATGGGGATTTTTTTTTTTTTTTTTTGTCTAGATCTATAGCAATTTTGTCATTTCAAAAAAAAAATATCAATGATCGTATTTACATTTTTAGTAGACGACATTGGTAGTAGCGACACAATCTTGTCCATCATCGTCTATAGCTAATCTCTTCAGTTCATCAGGATGGGTGACTCGGGTGAAAATATATAATGATAGAATATTAGTCAATTAGCGATCCTTCAGATTCATTTTCAGCCAATTATTCTTTTTTATTTAGTCAATTAGTCCAAT
>VALG01010100.1:0-11371 GCA_009835305.1 Ipomoea purpurea
TCCTCGCCTTCAATCTCTCAACTTACACCACTGTCATATGTTAGGCTTGAAGGGGAGTTGGGGAAGAGATGTTATCGACAGATTAAGGACCTGAGCTACAATAAAGATGATGGTGCTTATTTGCTCGATCTTCTTGAGGACTATAGATGAAATAATTGTCATTGATTTTTCTTTGCCAAGATTAGTAATTCATTACCAGCTTAAGGACCTGAGCTACAATAAAGATGATGATGCTTATTTTCTCGATCTTCTTGAGGACTATATGCCACTATGCCAGATGAAATAATGCTCTTAATTGATTTCTTTGCCAAGATTAATAATTCATTACCTATTTGACTATGTATTGGGATTTATTATATTATATATTGTGTTTAATTTAATTTTATGCAGTTGATATATATTTGAACTATTTAAATTATTTTAATATAATATTTAGTAACTATTATATTATATCTTTCATTTAAATTTTTTAAATTTGTCGAGAGCCTACCATGGTTGGCAGGCCTAAAGTTAGGTGACCTTGTTAGGATCCAAGTTGTACATGTTCATGGCTTCAATGCATGGTGCTTCTTCAAACGTGAGCTACATTAAGTAGCAAACGATGCTTGAGTTTTAACCCAATTAAAATATTAAACATTATTTATATTATAATTAGTTTTAACATGAAAAATTGTCTATTTACAAATTTAATAATAAAACAAAGCTATAATAAAGACATGCCTTTTTTTTTCCTAATTTTCCATTTCTTTAAAGAAACATGAGAGTTTATTCAATTACTACAGAGGTGGATGCACAAATTTTTCTAAGTCGGGGCAAGAATTCAATTTAATTAAAAAATGTTTATGACAAAATAAGAAAACACCGATAATTGGTTAAATACATTATTATTATTATTATTATTATTATTATTATTATTATTATTAAAACAATTGAAATAATTTAAGATATCTAAAATTATCTTAAAAAGTGAAGATAATAACATTACCTTGAAACATTATTGTCACATCAGTTTTGAAGTAATATAACATGATAATGTAATTTCATAACTTGAACCAAATAAGGTAATATAACATTATCAAACTCAATTTATTTAGATAATTTAAGATTTAAGATTACGTGAACCAAATGTTCATTAGGAATCTCATTAACGAATGTCTTTTTTTTTTTTTTTTTTTTTTTTTTGTTTGAACAAATTTATTTTGTTATATTAAAAAGAAAAGCAATTGCTGTGTTGCTAAATTGGGGATCTGTTAGCAGTCAACGACAATAGTTATGCTATGCAACTGAATGCACCATGCGCATGGTGCATACGATGCAAAACGACTTTTGACTAAAAACGCGCGTCCCACTTAAAAAAAAAAAATTCAAGTTCGATTCTCGGCAATAACATTATTGTGGATATACAGTTATAAATTTCTGGATATATAGTATGAATTTGTGGATATATTAGTATGAATTTATGGATATTTAGTTCATTCATTGTGGATATTTAGTTTATTCATTGTTGATTTTTACTTTATTCAATTCACTGTGGATATATAGTTTTGATGAAATTTGTGGATATATAATTATGAATTTATGGACTATATAAAATACTATTGCCGAGAATCAAACCTAATTTCTTCTTGAAGTGGAACGTGCATTTTATACCCAAAACGACGTCGTTTTGCATCGAATGCATCATGCGCATGGTGCATTCGAAATGCCCACAGCATAATTTGCGAGTCAACGACCCCTAAAGGCTGGGCCATGGGTATTGTTGAACCCAATATTATTTGAAGGGATATCTGTAGTAATAATATTACTAACAATATTAGGCTATCAGCGAAACGAGAAATGAATATCCACGAGATGAGATAAAGTCATAAAACACAATAAAATGGAGAATGAGACAATGCATCAATCAGGTGAGGGAGTAGAGAGGAGAGCAGAGAGAGTTTCCACCAGGACCACAAAGTACTTGCAAAGTGAAAAGTCCACCACCTCAGTCCTCAGGTCAGGCGTGTCTGGTCAAATCTCTGCACTTCTCTGCAGTGTTAAGTTCTTTCAATTCTTACTTTACAACAACCCATGCTAGGCATTGGTGGTTGGTAGGTAGTATTAGGTAACTCTCACAGCATCCAAAGGCTGTTGCTATTTGCACTACCCTTGATTAAAATAATGAATAAAATACATTAAAAATATAAAAAGATAATAATTTATAATAAAGAGTGTTGCTATTTACAACCTTTTTTAATCAAAATGGGATAAAAAGTACGTTGAAAATATAAAAAGTTAAAAACTTGTAATAAATACATAGATAATGCAAATTAGGGGTGTAAATGAGCCGAGCAGCTCGCGAGCGGTTCGCGAGCTGCTCGGTCAAAGCTCGGCTCGTGACTGAGCTCGAGCCGAGCTCAAGCTCAAATATTCTAAACTCGCAGCTCGTCGAGTCGCTGGCGAGCCATAATTAAATAAAAAGATAAAAAGGTAAATCAAATTCCAACTAGAAACGAGATCGAAAAGGCTTGATTCAAGTCCGAGCTCGTGTGCGCCGGCACCTGTCGGCCTCCGTCTTCTCGTGTCCTGTTGCGACCGTTGGGTTTTAATTCAATTGTTACGGAATTAATAATGAATTAATTCTAATTTTTAAATTGTGAATTAAAACTCAACTTATGGCTGCTGTTACGGAGTACAGAATAGTGTTCAATGCTATCATGAATGCTATTGAGTACTCCACCTCCTATATAAGAATGTAGTAGGACAGCAGATTTTTTTTGACACAGTGAAACAAGAGAGATACACACTTGGCACGTTTTTCCAGCTCCAAAATCTCTGCTTCTACTCCTTTCTTTGCTTAACGGTGTTTAAGGCTTTTGCTCTAGTTCGCCGGGTTCGCTCGTTTGGGTGCTCAAACGTCGAACGTAGCACATTTTATCCTAGGAAACCTAGGCCACAACGCTCCTAGCACTTTTGGGAGGTGGCAAATAAGGTTTTAAGGAAAGAGTGGTCTCTTGACTCGCGCTAAGAAACCCTATACCCAAACACGAGCCCATCTTTCCTTCTTTTTTTTCGGGTTTGGATTATGCTTCTAAGCTAAAATCCTCTCTCTATATTTGTTTTTGTGGTTGGATTGTATTTATAATCTAAGGATTATTAGTTCCCATTTTTAGTTGATATATATTGATATATCTTTTTCGTAGATATATATGCATATATAACCTTTGTCGTTATATATTTATTATTTGTATATATATATATATATATATATATATATATACTAATATATATTATATATAATATATATATATATATAATAGTATATATTCGCATATATCGAATGTATTTTATATTATTTGCTGTGTATTATATAAATATATTTTGCGATTTTCGATTTTGTTCATTATATCCAACCGCCTAATAACCGGTCTAGGCACGACTTACTTAGGCTCGGATGAGTTTAAATTAATAAATAAAGTGTTTTCAATTTATTTAGATAATGCTTTTTCCAACACTATATTTATAGATTATTTTTACTTGATACATTATATTTACATGTTAATTGTCAATTATTGCATATTAGATGTTCACTGCATGCATCTTAATGTTACTAAATATTAAGAGCAAATTCAAATTAAAAATCTTTCATAAATGTTTTTTAATTTATCAATTCCATTAATTTATCAATCTAACAGACTAAAACTCAAAAAAACTTTATAATGCATTTTGTAATATTAATAAGTTGTTAATTTTTATAATGCATTAATAAATTTATTAATCTACCATACATACATACATAATTTAGTGATATAAAAAATAATGTTCAAATGATATTATACACATTACAAGTATTTTAAAAAAAAATTAATATTACAATTCGTTTAAAAATTTTAATTTAGTAGAAAGTATTTTTAATTTTAATTTTAAAAATCATGGTTTAAATTTTATCTTAACAAAATATTAACTTTGAAAAAACAAAGAACAACCACACACACACACACACCACACACACACACACACAACACACACACACATACATATATATATATAGAGAGAGGAGAGAGACATAGAGTTAATTCCAGCAATGGTCCCCCAAGTATGATGATCTTCTACAATTAGACCTTGACTTTTAATTTGGACAATTTAACCATCTCCACTATTAAAATCTTCCAATTGAGGTCCTTCCGTTATATCTTGGTTAAGTAGATGTTTATTTGAGGGGTAAAAGTGTCTTTTTAGGTTCTAAGTGTATATTTCATATTGCTTCCACATCCACCGTTTTGTATGATAACAGATGGCAGACAATAACGTTGAGGCATCTATCTCTAAGAACATTCAACGTTCTGTCTTCTGCTTCTGCCATATCACCTAAGACTTCAGATCCGAAACTCTCTGGGCAGTTGTGCCTGAGATCTAACCCGGCTGGTCGCCGCAGAAGATCGGAGACAAGAAAAAACGAGCAAGGCGTCGGAGATTCGGTCTTGAAGAGGTCCAGGAATCGTTTGCGGTTTGCCGATGCGTCGCGGAGCGTGGACGGGATGAGTCGGCGGAAATTTGGGTCTAGTGGGATTCCGGGTGCCGGTGCGGGGAGGTGTTCTGCTCCAAGCAGCTGAAGCATAGATACTCCGATCGCCACAACTGTTTGTTTGATTACAAGGTGGCCAGCCAGGAGGCGATTGCGAGGGAAAATCCGGTGGTCCGAGCCGCCAAGATTCTGAAAGTGTGATTGGCGAAAAAATCGAGTTTTCTGGGCTTTTGAGTTGGGGAATGATTGGTGGGAGCATCACCGTATCCATCCCTCGCCCCATCACTGCCAGCCTGGAACACCACACAACAATAGCACCACCCCCAACCCACAAAACTCAGCAGGCTGGCAACATCGAACCCGGAAACACCAAACGCCAGGAAAAAAAAAACCCTGCATTTACCCCACGCCGAAAGATAAAAAAAATAAACACAAAAACAAAAAAAAAAAAAAAACAAACAAAAACAAAAACAAGAAAGCTTTCGATCGGAACCCTACCCACCCGACGGCGAATCACCACCAGACCCTACCCCACACAAAAACCGCCAAACACAAGCCATGCAGAGAACCCCCAGACCGGGAAACACATATAGAAAAAAAAAACATGGCAGTACACCAGACGAAAGAAACTGCAAATAAGCAACGAAAAAAACCCTAGGACCAGGCTAAAATCCCCCAAACTGGAAACTAACACACTAAAATAACACGCCGGGCATTGTTCTCTCGCCGGAAAATGCAAAATAAGTAAAAAAAAGATAAACGAAGCAAACCAAACAAAACATAACAGTGAATTGGAAATACCCGGATGGGAACCAGAAAAACCACCCATTTGATGCTTGGAACGCTTATTGGTAGAACCGCCATGAAGACTGCTTGAACGCATGGGGCAGAGCCTGGACGGCTTCCCTAGCGTGACTGGATGGAGAAAAAAGGAACAATAGAGCAGCACGAATGGAACCTAGCGAGCCTAACGGAGAAAGAAATCAACACACGCACCGAAGAGGAAGCGAAGAGACAGCAAAAAGACTGCTTCAAATCTTGACAAGTGATTTTAGACATAATTATCTCTGCCCAAGCCCATAAAATCGGCTAAAAAATTAATATAGCCTAATAAAGATATCAACAAAAGACAACAATAATTTTTCGAACATTTCCTTATGCTGTTATTCAAACCCAGATAATATACTTTTGGACCGACCCGAATAGAAAACCCGCCACCGATTCGGATCCTGCCGGCCGATCATCCATTTATCACCGGCGACGTGAAGCCTGGAAGTAGGCGAAGGTCCTGAGGGCCCTCCGCCCCTATCTAGACCACCGGAGGGTGGTCCGATGGCCTCAAAGCCATCGGAACCTGAGTGCGCATCTGCGAAGCCGCAAGGAGATCTGGAGGCGATTCTTCAATCGCGAAGACTAGAAATGTTACAGTTGGGGAGCTGAAGATTAGAGGCAAGAAGAAGGCTCTAGCGACCTCTAATCTGGAGGTTGATGGTCCAAAAATGCGAGAGAAGGTTCAAATTGAAAGTTTGTATGTATGACATTGAGGAGAATTTTCCAGACCGCACAGAATCGCAAGTTAATAGAGACATAGCAAGAGATATGGGAGTTCTGAGAGCTCATCATCAATCAACTACAGCTCCTGGGAAAGCTATGGAGAAGATCCCTAACTCGATTGCAAATCCAAATCCAGAATTGCAGAATTTTTCGGAAGATCAGAATAGAACTTCGAATACTGAGATGAATGGAGTGTCCTTTGCGACTCAATCAGATGTGATTCCAAACACAGCACCCCCACCACCTGTTTAGGAAAATGTCCCAAAGAATACTTAGAAAGCTCATTTGGGAGGAACACTAGAACACAAATATGTTAAGGGAGACTTCTCTGGAATCCAAAACTTGGAATCAGAGAATGCCACCCAGAAGCTTTGCAGGCTTATTTACAGATGACATTAGCAAAGGAGATGGAAATGTGTTTGGAGGGCTACCACAGCCCTCAATCTCTGGAAAAAAAAAGCACTAAATCACATAGACGAAAGCCACCAATTAGGTTTGGCAATGAGGAATTTAAGCAGCTGAATCAAATTGAGGATTATTTGTTGGTTGGAAAATTTTCTTGGGGGGGACCTTCTTTAGATGATATAAGGAAGTATTCTACTGCAAAATTTGTTCTAAAAGGCAGTCTGGTAATAGGATGGATGGATCAAAGGCATATAACTATCGCTTTTACACAAGAGGCAGATTGCTTGAGGTTCCTAATGAAAGATCAGGTTATGGTAGAAGATAAATATCCTATGAGAGTAATTTGGATGGTTTACAGGGTTCAATACTGAAAGAGAGACAAGCTTGGCTTCAGTCTGGATTATATTCCCTAAGCTAT
Source organism: Ipomoea purpurea (assembly GCA_009835305.1). Lineage (NCBI taxonomy): Eukaryota > Viridiplantae > Streptophyta > Magnoliopsida > Solanales > Convolvulaceae > Ipomoea > Ipomoea purpurea. The sequence goes on from VALG01010100.1 coordinate 6,882, forward strand.
GTATGAGTCTTTCAATACTAATGCTTTAAAATAAGTCTGCAAGCCAATTTGGGAAATTCTTAGCTCCAGATCATGCTACTATGAACTTTACTAGGCCTAGCTATGCAAGGGCTAGAGTTGAAATAGATTTGCTGGCACCAAGAATCGAAGAAATAATTATAGTTTTCTCTGAGGATCCTGGACAAGAAGACCTGGGTTACTTTCAGAAAGTGGAATATGAAAGGGTTCCTCATTACTGCACTAATTGTTATAAGCAAGGTCATTATGTTGATTTATGTAGGTGGGGAGTGGTATCAGGCAATAACACTTCTGACAATGCAAACTGGGGTAGAGGAAGGAAGGAAGTGAGAGGAGAATGATCTAGAGGAAGAACCAGATGTGTAAGTAAAAATAGGGGAAAAGAGGGTGTTCAACCCCAGCCAGTGAGGGAGATGGAAAAAGGTGTGAGATTAAGCAATGATAAAGGAAAGGAAAAATGAATTCTGGGAGGTTGAGGCTCAACAATTTGAGAGTGTGGCAAAACAAAATGAGGGTAAGGCTAGTGTTTCAGGAGTTAAGAATAATGAGGGTAGAAGTGAGGACAATCAGATGGAAGATCAGGAAAATATTTTTGACACCATGAGGGCAGAAGTGGGTAGAGGAAGAGATAACAATTTTAGAGGAAGGGGTGGGAGAGGAGGACTTGGTGTGGGGGGAGGAAGAGGATACTTAAAACAGAAAAATAAAGGTATTGTTATTAGAGAACCAGCTGAGTATGAGCTAAGTAGAGAAAAGGAGATGGAGGACTTAAATGTGGTAGAGGGTGGCTCTTTCCATACTCTAGGCCACATTGATGAAGAAGGGAATCAGATAGGGATCAACGAGATTGATCCAGGACCTGATGAAGGTGGAGGGATGTAGAAGCTGGTTGTCAAGAGAGAGAATTTTCAGAGGAAAGAGATATTTCTGACTCTAGGGGATCAAGTGGAGGAGAAGAACAAGACACAACCCAGAAGATTGTTGAGATTGAGATTGATAATGAAAAGGAATATCAAAGGCTGCATGTTTCTCCTCCAGTGGGAACTAGAACTAGAGCCCAACCAAGCCAAAATCAGAATGTTGAACAAGAGCAGAAACCAGAACCTGAAATCTTGCAAGAGAGGTGAAAATGCCTCTCCCAAGAAAAAAAGATGAAAGTCCTTTGTTGAATGTGAGGGGAGTGGGCTCCAAGGCTCCCTCACAGACTCAGGAACTTGGTGAAATTGTACAAACCAAAAATAGTTGTTTGCTTGAGCCTTTCAGAGACACTGCTCAGATTAATAACTTTGCAGGTTCTGTAGGTTTAAAGTAGAATAATTGCTTGGGAATGAGAAAATTTGGATTTTTTGGACTGCAGATACAAATTTCAGGTTTATGAAATAAAAGATCAAGTAGTGACTATCAAAGTTGAACTGGAAGGGAGGAAATCATGTATTCCTTTCCTTGGTCTTATGCTAGCTGTAATAGAGGAATCAGATTGAGCTGTGGAATAACTTAAGGGACATATCTGAAAGCTTTGTAGGCAGGGAAAAGTGGGCAGTTATGGGAGACTTTAATTGTATCTTAAGAGCTGAAGAGAAAAGGGGAGTCACTCATTATAACATAGCAAAAAGTAAAGATTTCAGGATTGTGTGGTGGGCTGATCTGAGAGAGGTCACCTACTATGGAAATACCTTCACTTGGTGGAATGGGAGAAGGGGACTCCAAGCAGTTTGGGAGGGTCTTGACAGATGCTTTGTCAATGAGGCATGGAAGTGTTTGGGGGTATATACATTGTTGCTAAGTATACTTATAGGCTCTCTCTTTAATTGACAAATCCAATTAGGAAAAAAACCTTTCTTTTTTTTTTTTAATGCCTGGGGTGAGCATATTAGCTATTAATTGTGGTTCAGAAGGCTTGGGAGGAAAGAGTTGAAGGCAATGCAATGTATGTCTTCATGACTAAGTTGGAAGGGCTGAAATATGTTCTGAAATACTGGAACTGGGAAACCATTGGGGATATTTTCAAAAAGTTGAAAGAGTTGTGAGGAAGAAGGTGGGAAAATGGAAGAGGAGATTCCGAGGGAACCCAATGATACCAACTAATACAGTATAAATTGGCTCAAGCTTTGCTGGAGAAACAAATTGCCATAGAAGAAAAGTACTGGCAGTAGATAGGCTCATTCTCAATGGGTGAGAGGGTGAAAGGAACTCAAAGTATTTCCATGGGATGGTGAGGGAGAGAAGGAGAAAACAATTTATACACAAGATCAAAAATGAGAGGGGAGAGTGGGTGGAAAACCAGGACAAATTGCTGACTTGGCAGTGGACTTCTTTTAGAAGTTGTACACTGCTGAGTCTCTTAACTATGATGATTATATTTTTAATTGTTTGCAGGCAACGTGACGCAAAGAGGAAAATGAGAAGCTGGTGTGCTCAACCAACAATGGAAGAACTTAAAGCTAGTGTTTTTAGCATGACCCAACAGTGCATCAGGCCCTGATGGCTTGGTGGGGGGGGGGGGGGGGTTCTATCAAATATGCTGGGAAGATAATAAAAGAGGACCTCTTGAAAATGGTCCAAAGCTTTTTTGCTGACAAAGCTCTCACAAAGGCAGTTACCAGTACCTCAATTGTGCTGGTCCCAAGATGGTACATCCCTCATCCTTTTCTGATTTCAAGCCTATAAGCTTAAGCAACTTTTGTAGTGAAGGTGATAACAAAGATGATGGTCATTAGATGCAAGATATCCTTGCAAGATCATCCTTGTCAGGCTGGATTTGTTAAAGGGCATCACTGATAACATCCTACTAGCTCAGGAAATGTGCCGTGCATGACATTTTCCAATGAGATGTTGTGCTGAAATTGGACATGACTAAAGCCAAATGGATAGGTGATTGGAGGGCTGCATCTCCATGGTTCTGAAGAAAGCTGGGGTTCTGTGAGACAAGATGGGTAGAGTTGGTGAGCAAAGACAATTAAATAATGTCTGGTATTCTGCTAGTTATTAAATGGGTCCTCAAAGAAGTTTCTTTCATTTACTAACCGGTGCTTAGGAAAGTGACCCCTCTTTCCCTAGTTTGGCTTTATACTTGGGCTGCTGAACTTTTGGTGCTAGTTTAATTGCTAAGGGGAGAGTTACCTTCTCCCACAGCCAGCAGGCAGACCAAGATAACTATTGAACGATTACTGGATGATGGTATGGATTTGGTCAACTCTTGGCAAAGAATGGGGCGTGTAAGAGGGCAGATGAACAATTTTGGAAAAGAAGTAATGAGACGCTCGATGTTTGGTCAGCTCATCATAGGGGGAAGAGTGGGTTTTATATGGCGCCTGCAAGAGTTTCTAGAGATGGTAGGTGGAAAACATCAGAATGGATAATCAAAGTGTTGACAACTTTCACTTCTTGAGGTGTGCCCGTGCCGTTATGTGAGCTAGGGGAGAAGAAAGAGGTCTGATGTTGTTTGCAGGGGGTTTGTGGTGGGCCAAGCTACTTTCAAGATTGGCATGGGAATGGATGGCAAACAAGGCTTTTGTCGCGGAGCGCGGCGTGGCGAGTTTGATTAAAGCAGGTTGCAGGCATACAAGGCTCAACACTTTTTTGCAATTAAACTCCTAAAGACGGTATAAAGCAATTATGTAGGAAATTTTTTCTGAGGTTTCTTGGTGGGGATCTCTGAGGAGGGAAGGCAGATAAATACCACTGGGAACTCTTGGAGGACAGTATGGCAAAAACCCAGTAAAGGAGGGGGGAGTTGGGTTTTAAAGTGTAAATGACATGTTAGAGAGGCTGCGATGGCAAAATCTTTGGTGGAACTTCAGGAAAGGGGACTATAATGTTGTTATTAGGGAGCGGGAGCCCTGAGATAGAGACTATCTGGAAGCATAATAAAGCGGGATCGGATTTACATGTTAAAATCTGCAAAAGTCTGGTAAGAGAAAGCATGGAGATTATTTGGGGGGTTAGGGATGAGTAACTCACTAAGAACAACCCTATGTGGGCATTAAGAAAAATCCTGGCGTAAAGGGACAATGGTGGAAGATGTCCTTTGTTTAACTTGGATAGGGTGTTAAAATGGAAGGGTCCCCCTACTGTATGTTATTTTGAGAAGGAACGAGATTTAAAATGTGTTCAAGGTGTTTTTGCGGTGTGGCTAGCCGTGGACTGCAATGTCTGCAAATCTGTGCTTTGATGGGAAGGGGAACTTGCTGAAAGGTGTGGGGTTTCTTTGCAGGATCTTTTGGGGCTTTAGAGAATTAAGTAGAGGAGTTTAAGGTATGTAGTGTCAGCAATGGTGGAATGCAATCTTGGGAAACAGAATCGTTTAACAGTTTATTGGCGTGACAGACTTTTCCTATGGTCATCATATGGGAATATGGGTCGTACACACCATAAGTAATGGAGGGAAACAGTTGTGGGCCAATAAGGTAATTTTTAGAGTGGGCAAGGGTATCAGCTGTGCTGCAGTTCACAGGCAGACAATCGGCCATCTT
>VALG01010100.1:11449-37133 GCA_009835305.1 Ipomoea purpurea
GTAGGAGACTATCTCGCAATTTCCTTGTTTGGCATGCAATCAACAGTTAGCTCTTCAATATTAGTATATATTTAATATTTTATGCCCTAATTTTTATTTGCTTCTCCCTTATGTCCCGTATTTGGTTTCAACCATACCTTATAAAATTATTTCAATTATAATCTATCTTGACAATATTATCGTGCATTAATTTGTAAACTTAGAATTACCTATTAAAATACGTAAATTCAACATTCAATGTATCTATGCATGAACAATTTCAATATAATCTTGCTTGGATATACTTTAAATACTTATTTTTTTAAAAAAATAACATGAGCATTATCCCAATCTTGCAATGGACATAAAAACTAGTAAATAACATAAATTTAAATGACGGTTAAAACCAAAACTGGAATCAAATAAATACAAACCGGAAATTTGTTCGCATTTATAAATCAGAACACTATAGCAGCCGACAATTCCCTTATAAAATATAATAATTTGAAATTCAGTTCAATTAGAAGTAAAAGAACCTGTTAATATTGTTAGTCCTAATTGTTTTAGAGTTTTCATTGTCGTAGAAATTGAACCTGTAGTTCACATTGTTAATATTAGATATATAATAATTAAGTAATAAGTTTCATCACATAATATCTGCATTTTGTACTTCAAATTCGTTTGGCACACTACAAATTGTTGGAAGGTGACTGCATGAATAAAGAAGACGATGAAGGGAAAATAAAAGAGGAGGGCAGTCCAATCTTTTTTCTCCCATTTTGAGTCAGTTATAACCGCATCATGATTCATCACCTTTGTATATATAGTACGTTGTTCTCTCCTTCTCAGGCATAATAATGAATTCAATTGTTCTTCTTCTACTTTGACTTCCAACCTTGATACTTTACTTCAGATAGTATGTGAACATTGCGATATGGTATCAGAGCACCGCAACCTGTCTCCTTATCTCGACGCCGTAATTCGCGTCGGGCAACACCAACTCATGGAGGACAGAGCTCCACACCAGCTGTTGAATCACCAATTCAGACAAACTCATAGGAGATTCCGCAGAGGAAGCCATTCATCCAAGAATGTAGGGGGGAAAATCCTCTATTTCTCAGCCTAACGATAACACTTCAATGATCCTAGTGAATCCGCCTTGACAGGAAGTCCGAACTACGGAACTTGGAGCATTTCGATGCGGATCGCTTTGGAAGTCAAAAACCAAGTGGACGTTACATCGACGGAGCCACCACCTCCGAAACAGAGAAGGAATCGGCTGGTACGCACTTTGGAGCGATCTGTATTTATGATTTGCGCTTGGATCTTTAGATCAGTCCATTTAGGGGTGACCACGGTTCCGGTTCAAACCGGAACCGTAACCGCGAACGGCACTGTCTAACGGAACGAACCGGGAACCGTCCGACTTCCGGTTCGGTTCCGAACCGAACCTATAAGGTCCGGTTTCAAGGTTCCTATAATATTGGAACGAACCGCCGGTTCCGGGTTCGGAACCGGACGGTTCCGGTTCAAACCGAAAAAAAAAAAAAAAAAAAAAAAAAAAAAAAAAAAAAGAGCTGCCAGCAGCACTGCCCCACTGCCATGGCAGTGGGGCAGTAAGACTGTGGAGTCACGGGAGAGATTCCCGTGACTCCACAGTGAATAAAGCCAAATTGGCTTTATTCCTAAAAAAAAAAAAAAAAAAAAAATTAAAATACCGGTTACGAACGGCGGTTCCAACGGAACCGCCGGTTCGGAACCGGAACGGAACTTAATATTAAGGTTCCGGTTCCGGTTCGACCAAATACGGAACCGGAACCGCCGGTTCCGAACCGGAACCGGAACCGTGGTCATGTCTACAAGTCCATCCGTCGATCGTGCAAAGCATCATGCACTTCGAAAAAGCCAGTGACATTTGGGAGGATCTACGGATGGAGATTTGCTCAACAGGATGCTCAAAGAATCTCACTTCTGCAAAGTGAGATTTATAATCTGAAGCAAGAAGGATTGTCCGTTAACGAGTATTATACCAAAAGTGAAACGTTATTGGGAGGAGATGAATAATCCTCAGGCCACTTCCATTATGCAAATGCAATCCTAGGTGCTCCTGTGACTTAGTTAGAGATGATCAGAAAGGAGAGGGAAATCGATCAAGTGATTCGATTTCTGCAAGGCCTCAATGAAGACTACAACAACCTGAAAGGCTAATGTCCTAGTTTTGGATTCCCCTGCCAGAAGTCTACAAAGTATTCGTAATGGCTGAAAACTCGAAAGGCAAATCAGATTAACTCACTTGGATTTGGGAGGATCAGATGCTAATCACTCCAATGCCGTTCAAACCTCCATGGGAGAGGACAACCTAGTTGCTATTGTGAATGTGTACAATGGCAGGAAAAGTAATGTTGCAAAGGCCAAATGTACATTCTTGCGGCATGACGGGGCACACAGTGGATAAGTGTTATAAGAAACACGGTTATCCTCCCGGATGGATACCTGGATATAAATCGAGAGGGAGACAACAATCCACAACATCCACAACAGTTGCAGCAGCTGCAACCAGTGAGAAGGACTAGGAAGTCTGCTGAATAGTTACGAAAAATTCTATCTATCCTGCAACCGGGGCATTACACTGGATCATCTGATTTCAATCATGCAAATGATGTTGGTCATAGCACTGCAGTTGTGGCATTAACTCCAACTTTCAAGGTAATAGCATAAACGAAGGCAGGTATTCTATTAATTCTCTGTCTTTGAGTTCTACCACGTGGATAATTGACTCCGGAGCCACAAACCACATAGTTTGCTCTCTTGATTTTCTTATTGAATATCATATGGTGGAAGGAATTGAAGTAAATCTACCCACTGGACAAAGCATATCTGTCACATATAGGAGTGTAAGGATCAATGATCAGTCTATGGCTGAAAGATGTTCTTCATATCCTTACTTTAAGTTCAATATTTCTGCTGTTAATTTAAGGTTGATTAAAGAATACTGCTGCAACTAACTTATGCCTAACGAGGCTAATTCAAGCGATCATGGATTGATAGCTGGTATAGCTAAAGAGGAGTGGTTATACATCTGGCTTCACCAAGCTGCTAGAGACACTATGCTATGCAATTAGTTCGGCCGGGAGCTTTGGCATCGGAGATTGGGGCACTTCGACTAGCAAACTGCATTTCTTTGTGATGTTATTTCTGTATGAATAAACCTTATGAGTGATATATGCCATTATAAGCATAAAGTTCACCTTTCTTTGGTACTATTGTTCAAAGGCTTGCTTGATTTGGTGCACAGTCGCATATGGGCCTTCCGTAGTCTTAAATGGGGAATATATTTTCTTACATGTGATGATTTTTCAAGATTTATTTGGGTACATTTGTGAAAAGTTAAATCTCAATCTGAAATTTGTGAAGAATCGAGCTTATGTTTCCACCAGTTTTGTGAAGTTTTGGTTTTTTGATAAAATCATCCGGAGGTGCTCAATTGTCTTGATTCTAAACACTACAAAACGGTATATAGCGACGATTTCTCGGATATGTTCCGTTGTAATTGCGACCGATGCGAAGTTTCAATTTTTTGTGAATGAAAATTTGAGGACGGGTCTAGTGAGGTTAGCGACGGAACTTTCGTCGTTACAGACGTAGCTAATTTGCGCCAAACTTTGTGCGCATAGGACAGCATTCGCGAGGATTCGCGGGGTTAGCCATTTTAATGCTACAAGCTTCGACGGCTAAGATCGTCGCTAGATCTGCCAACGGAATGTGTTTTTGTTTATATCTAGCTACGGATGTAAAAATCCGTAGCTAAATAGCTACGGATTTTTTACATCGTAGCAATAGTCGATTTTTAACCCGTCGCTAGATTTAGAAGCGGTTTATATAATATTTTAACATTGGAATTTATTTCCGTCTCTAAGGTTATTTTGGATATTGTCTTATATAATCTAGCGACGGATAATATCGTCGCTTGCTTGGATCAGATTTTATCTTATACCCACGGTTAATAGCGGACGGATATCGTCGCACTACGCTTAGTATTGAGTTTTACCTATATAATCTCAGTGACGATAGCATTCCGTGCTGCTTTTGGATCGAATTTCTAACGTATATTTCCTAGCGACGATATGTCCGTAGTAAGTTATTTTTTTTATTATTTAAGCTATGTAATTATTGCCCTCTCGCTCAGACCTACGTCAATCCTCCCTCTCAGAAAACTCCCCCATCGCCGGTTAGTGTATTTGTATAATTCAAAGGCTGTTTCCATTCAACATGTGTAGAGTTGTGTGATTAAATAACTATATAATAAAATTGGACTATAAAGAGAAGAAAAAAAATATTGTATAAAAAGAAGGAAAAAGTTGATAAGCTAGATCTAATTATGTCCAATGCAAAATAGAAACAAATGCGAGGAAATTTTTCGACGTATATTTAGCGAGGAAAAGTCCTTTCTTTTCCTTCACAATTCTATCCCGATCGTCGTGGTAGGAACTCGACGGATTTTTTGTTATTTTAGCGACGGGAATTTCTGTCACTATTTAGCTCCGTATTTCGTTCATTATTTTCTCCACAAATTCATTCAATCGTCGCGAGAGGAAAATTAGCGACGGACGATTTTGGTTTAGACGGATCTCGCTAAGTTAGCGCGGAAAATTGTGGTCGCTAAGTTTAGCGAGGGCTTTTTCTTGTGACGGGCGATTCCGTCGCTTCCGTTGCGTATTTTACGACGGATTTTCTCTATTTAGCGACGGAATCGGTCCGTCGCTATTTCTGTGTTTTTTTTGTAGTGAAAATGAATGAGTTCTTCTCAGCCAATGGTATTATCCATCAACAATCTTGTGTAAGTACACCTCAACGGAATGCTGTAGTGGAGAGGAAACATCAACATCCTTAACATGGCAAGATCTCTTCGCTTTCAAGCTAAGCTAAAATTCCCTTGAAGTTTTGGGGACACTGTATTTTGCATGTCGTTTTCCTCATAAATAGATTTCCCTCTCCTATCATTGAAATGTTAAGTCCTTTCCAGAGATTATATTGCAGAGCTCCTGACATTATCAATCTAAAAGTGTTCGGCTGTTTGTGTTATGTTGCCACTTTGCCAATTGCTAGACACAAGATGTCACCTCGGGTAGAAGATGCATGTTCATAGGTATTCCAGCAGCTGTAAAGGGCTTCCTACTATGATATGGATGACAATTCTGTGTTCATATCCAGAGATGTAATGTTCTATGAAGACCAGTTCCCAATGGCTGAAAATCAATGGTCTGATCATACTCAGTTGGATGATGAGCCACCCCTCCCTAATGTTTCTATTCTCTCTGATTCTGAGCTACAAATAAATCAGCATGCTCGAACAGATCTGCTAAGATGCCTCTCCTGAGCCCACTAAAGCAGTTTCAAGAAAATGGTTCCAGTGGTAACTATGATATGAATCAAAGTTCTGCCCTTGCAAATGACTCACTTCAGCCTCTCCAAATCCGAGATCAAGAACCTCCTCACTGGATGAGCACATCAGCTTTGATGAGGCTCACAGTCTGATAGAACATCCATCAATCAGCCAAGACGTTCGGATAGAAGACAGAAATTCCAAATAAATTGTTGGACTACTACTGTGATGCTATAGTCAAAGATAGGACCTCTCCCCATGTTCTGTCAAAGGTCATCTCATATGCCAATCTTTCTTGGCCAAAACTTTTTTCTTTGGCTATTTGTTCTGTGCAAGAGCCACAGACCTATCAACAAGCCGTACAGCAGAGTTGTTGGAAGGAGCAATGGCCATGGAAATCAAAGCATTGCAAGATAATCACATGGATCTCGGTTGATCTACCACCCGGAAAAACGCCAATTGGATGCAAGTGGGTAAAAAGTAAAACTCAAGGCTGACGGTTCCATAGGATGTTAAAAAGCTAGATTAGTAGCCAAGGGCTACACTCAACAATTGGAATCGACTACATCGAAACTTCTCACCGGTTGCAAGGATGACAACCATACGCCTTTCTTGGCTATGGCAGCTTCCAAATCATGGCCATTCATCAATTGGACATCAACAACGCATACTCCATTTGTGATCTTGATGAGGAGGTATACATGGCTCCTACACCAGGTTTTGAGAGAAAAGCCAGGGCAAGTCTGTAAACTCATGAGGTCTCTCTACGGCCTAAAACAGGCTAGTCCGACATGGAACGCGAAGTTAAGCAATGCTTTGATACACAAAAGGTTTTAAAGCAGTCGAAATCCGATCCCTCTTTGTTTGTTAAAGGCAGTGATGCATCTTCATTGCCATCTTAGTATATGTCGATGACATATACTAACCAGCCCCAGTTGCATTTAATTCAAGAGCTCAAAACCTTCCTTGACTCCACTTTCAAAATCAAGGATTTGGGCAGTCTTGATTTTTTTTTTTTGGGAATTGAGGCACATATGCAGGACCGGACTCATTTATGTCAACGAAAGTATGCCTCGACATTTTGGTAGAATCTGGATTCCCAACTGCAAACCTGTTGATACTCCGATGGTGCCAGACGTCGTCTAAGCAAAGATGAAGGCAGTATTCGCTGAGTAGTCTTTTTTGTACATTATGCATAAAGGTTGTACATTAAAATTTTTGGACAACATACCACCTACCATTATAACTTCTTATCTTTTCCACTATTGTTACATACATGCATCCACCATATTATTCTTATCTTCTTCATTAATAATATTATATAACATTAAAATATTTGAGTTATATGTTAATTATTACATAATTACATATCAAATTTATAAAATGATTTACATTATTATATTATTTAGAATAATTTAAATATCTAAAATCTAAATAAATTTAAAATTTAATATAATGTATTAATATTGGGCACCTATTTTTGCGTATCGCGCAAAAAAATACTAGTTATATATATATATATATTATTTTTAAAGGATGAAGAGTACGTGAAATTAACTTATTGTGATAACTTCAAATTTTACAATTTTATAAGTAAATTCCATAGTACTTTCATGTAATTAAATACATACTCCAGTATTATACGGTTAGCATGCTTTGTAAAATAAAATATTATAGAAATAGGCAATTTTTCAAAATAACTCCATAATTATAGCTTAAATAATCCATTACATCCCAAGTGAATATAATGCATTACATTCACTTATTATACTAATACAAAGAAACATTTTCTTTATCATAATATTAAACATGAGACAATACTAGAACATAAACATATATAATACGGCCCATACTAAAAAGGAGTTAAACTTATTATCTAAAAACTGAAAATATGCAATCCTCCAAGACCTCACAAGAAGCAAAGATACACAAGTCACCCAAAGCCACTGCAAATCCTATGGCCATGCTGACATAAACCAGTCCACTTCAGAATCATCATCATCTCCTTTATTTTCATGCTTGGAAATTTGACGACCATCATCAACACTACAATTCTTTGGAGTGGAAGTCCGCAAAGATTGTTGCCAATGTAACACGAAGCATTAAAGCCTTGAAGCTGAGTCCCTGAAGGTATCTTTCCAGATAGGTTGTTATAGACAAGTCCAAAACCCTAAAGCGGACAAACTTGAGAAACTCGAGGGAATTTCACCTGAAAACTTTTTAGAAAGATCAATCGATTCAACAACTTCATGTTTTCCCATTTCCTTAGGATATTCCAGTCAAGTTGTTCCTGATAAATTCAATGATCTACCCCACAAGATTGTCAATTCAATTGGATTTTCCCTGAAAATTGTTACTCGAAAGATCCAAGCTAGCAAACAAACTTTAGAATGTTGATATCATAGTTGTACTCCTGCCCTTTTGTTGCCGCTAAGCCACTTTCATGGAAAAAATCATAAACTTCAGTAGACATCTCATTATTTTCTCATCAATATAGATCATTGCAGTGAGATTATCAAGGCATTTAGGTATACCACCAAAGAAGTGGTTATTAGCAAGGTCAAGCATGTGGAGAGTTGAGATGACAAAAGGTTTGAGGCAATTCACCAAAGAATTCATTTGCCGGAGTCTTAAGATTTCAAATTTGAAAACTTGCCTAGCCATCTGGGATTCCACCAGTAATCCATTTCCACCCAAATCAAATTCATTAGAAGGGTACAATTTTGCAATGATGGAGGTAAATGACCAGAAAGCATGTTGTTGTGAGTGTCCAAAGATTCTAACTTATTCAATAGCCCAATGGATTTGGAATGCTTCTCTTAGTGGTTTTCTCAAACTTATGAGTGTTAAGTGTGGCCAGTACACCCAACAATCAGGAATTTTTCCAGATAAACCATTTCCTCCCAAAAAGAGCATTTCAAGTTCATATGGCACATCTTTTGCATGGCATAAAAGGGGTGAGAGATCTCCAGAGATGAAATTATTTGATAAGTCTAACTCAGATATGTTAACAGGGATATGAAGCAAGGGTCCATTAAACTGGTTAGAGCCCAAATACACTGTTGAATATGCACTCATTTTAGATAACCAAAGCAAAATATTTGAAATTTCCCCCCGCAATTGATTATGTGAAAGATTAATTATTTCGAGGCGGGAAGAAAGTTCCAAAACCAACTTGGAATCTCACCCTCTATTTTTAGCATCAGACATCTGCACATCCATAATTTGATATTGAGATTGTAACCAAGTTGGAAATTGGGGACCCAAAACCCAATTACTTAAAGAGGCCTCATCTAGTTGGAAGGGAGGCACCCAATTTGGACTGACCTTCAAGGTTAAATTATTCCCAGGTGCATATAAAAAAGTCAACTTGGTGAGATTAACAAAGTGTTTTTCCATCACTATGCCTTCCAACATGTTATCAATGAAACTCAATTCTGTCAATGAAGACAAATGCCCTATACTCTCAGGAAGAGGTCCGTAGAAGTTATTCTTTGAAAAAAGAAACTTTTCTAACTTGTTGAGTTTCCCAATTTCCTCTGGCACCTCTCTAGTAAGCATATTAAGAGAGAGAAAGAGTACATACAAAGAAGTCAAGTTGGAAATGGATTTTGAAATGATTCCTTGAAAGTTGTTTTGATTCAGATCAAGTCTTTCTAGGTTGGTGCAATGGTAAATTGAATCAGGAATGTGGGAATTTAGGTAGTTATTAGTAACAACCAAAGTTTTAAGGAAAGTCAAGTTCCAATGACCATTGGGGAGAGGACCTTGAAATTGATTAAAACTTAGGTCCAAAGAGTTCAAGTAACTCAGACTAAACAATTGATTAGGTAATGAACCATTCATTTCATTATCAGAGATGTCAAGATGGCTAAGAGATGTTAAGTTCCAACGATCATTAGGAAATGGGCCTAGAAAACCACATCTCGATATCTCAAGAGAAACAAGGTCATTGAGATTGAACAACCATCTAGGAATGACTGAGTTGAATTCGTTCTTGGAAAGAATCAAGGTACTGAAGTAAGAAGAACTGCCTCTTATTCGATTTAATGATGAGATGGGACATTTACGAACGAGCCCACACCCCCGCTTAAAATACAACCGCCTCAAGTACGGGAACGGGAACGCTGATGCCAATTCACCGTCTACCCCAAATTGATGTGGCCACTCGCTCGGAGACGCGGGGATTTCACCGCCCGCCCGCGCCCCACCCGACCCCCGGGCCGCCCCTCCCCCGAACACGGCGGCCCTTCCCCCACCAGCACCCCCACTCAAGCTCCACATACCCGCCTGCTAGATTGCCGCCCCCCCTCGACCCACCGCCCTCCAGCTCAACGCCCCCGCGCTCACCAAACTTTGTGGCCCAACTCCACACCGCTCACATCCTACTCGGCGCCACCCGCCGCCCTTCCTGCCCAACGGTATCGTCCGCCTCCCACACACTATCTGACACACGTCTCCACCCCAGTTGTGAGCGCTCCGATCTCGAACCACCACACGTCCCCCCCGATAGCTCCCCCCCATATTGCCGCCACGTCTCTTTCCCCCTCCCCAAGAGCCCTCCGTCAACCCTCCGCCGCCCGCCTCCGCCCGAGCACCACCCACACATCCCTTAGACCCACGCAAGCCCCACTCACACCCGCATCGAGGTTACGCAGATTCCTTTATTCAACGCAACACCCACGGCTGAGTAGTCCACGCCCCATCCTCTGCAACCCTCCGGAAAAGAATACAGCCCCCAACCCAGTCAGCCATGCACTGGAGCATTGCCCCTCGCACCCCGCCGCCGTCTCGCACACCGACATGAAGCAGCCTCTTACACTCGCTCCCCCCCACACCAAACTCCTCTTCATGTTACTCGCGACCACACCTCCAAGCTCCATCCCACCACCGCCCAGGAGGAGAGTAAGATACCTCCACTCGGGACCGCCCCTTTGACTCCGTTCTTGAAGCACCACGTCAATGCCCGCTCTCCTCCTCTTGGCAAAACCATTAAGTCGTTCGCTTTCGCTTCGCCCATCAAACTGCCAACCTCAATCAACTACACCACATCGGTCGCCGACGCAAGCCCACCATGATCGCAGCGAAGTGATCACTTCAGAGCGATACGTCTATGAGACTAGAAACCACATCATCGCTGCGGGTGATTTCCCATTACTGCACACCCACCCAGCTCTCTTCTCTTGCTTCTCTACCCAAAAGGGTTCAAAATGGTATCCCACCGTTAACTGGGTTTGCCTCCGCCACTCACGCTCCACACTCAGCTTGATACGGTATACTCACTACCCGTACCCCCCACACCTGAACTCCTGCGCGCACACTTTGAGCGCACTCTCTTAAACGCCCCACACACCCACCGCCGAATAAGCTTAAATTCAACCCTCTCGACAACACTCACAAACACACATCCCTGGTTCCCTGCACAAATGTACTTCCAAATCTACATCACTACACATCGCTGTTTCCCTGGTCACTTCGCACACTCGCTCGGACACTTCGAATGCAACTAGTCACACTAATAACAGAGCGATTTAGTTTTAACGGCACTGTATGCAAGACTGCATTACATCACAAAGAAGTGCATTAATATGACCTCCAAACATAGAAGAGGGTCATTACATGCAGCACAATGTGCTTGGCTTATACTTTATTTTTAATTAAATGATTATCGTTAACTTTTTTGTTAAATTATTTTTTCCGTTAATTTTTGTTAGTTCACCGTTAACTTACTCATTAATTTCAAATAAGAAGGGTCTTAGACTCTTAGGTTCGACCTCGTCCCAATCAAAGTTGGCATAATTAGTACTCTATTTTTACTCTTATTAAATTAGCCAAAGAGAGTTAGACCTAGGTAGAAAAAATGACGATCAAAATTTTTAATCAAATGAATGGCTTAAATTGATCAGATTTTAATTTTCCTAGAATTTCCTAATTTATCCTTAATTATATGATTATCCGTTCACTTTTTCGTTAAATCTTATCTTCTTCGTTAATTTCTGTTAGTTCATCGTTAACTTACTCATAGATTTCAATAAGAAAGATATTAGGTTCGCCCCATCCCCAATCAAAGTTGACATAATTAGCTACTCTTTTTACTCTTATTAAATTAAACTAGTTCTTTACGCGCATTGCGCGATTGGGATAATGTCCAATGTTTTTCTTAAATAAGTATTTAAAAGTATATCAAAACAAGATTATTATATTAGAATTGTTCATGCATAGATAATTAAATGTTGAATTTGCGTATTTAAACTGGTAATTCTAAGTTACAAATGCAAGATAATATAGTCAAGAGCGTGTGAAAATATAGATGTGTTTTGGGAAATCACTTCTCAAAAGCGTTAAGTGAAAAATATTGTAAATTGCAATGTTTTTATTTTCAGTGGTTTGGAACAAATTGTTGCTTCAAACTGTTGAATAACTAAAACACTTTCCTTAACATTTTGATTTTCATTTTTTTTTTTTTGGGTTACATCCATATTTACCAAGTCATTCAATATCTTGAATGGGTTACATTATAATTAAAATTTTTAAATTTTTAATAATTCTAAATTCCTTCTAATTATGAATTTCTTTATCGCAGCAATAATTTTCATTCAACAATAATGGTTGAACTAAATGAACCACTGCGGAGCAAAACACCCTATCAGGACTAGTACCGTTGATTCATTAATTGATCTTGTATATATGTGCATTCATTAGAATATATTAGAATCTTTTGCAACAAAAATACTTAGTTACTATTTTAAAAAAAAAAAATTAGTAACAATTATATGAATCTCTTATATTACATTGTATTCATATATTATGAGTTACATATTTAAATAAAACAAATTCAACATTAAATTCTTATGTAGAACTTTTCATAATATAATCTTAGATTGTTCAAATTTTATTTTTTCCTTGAAATTTTCTAATTTATCCTTAATTATATGATTAACCATTAATTCACCATTAGTCTAATTCTAATATTAAAGTCTAATATAAATTATAACTACACCATTAATCTAATTCTATTATTAAAGTCTTAATAGACTCTAACCACAAATCCTTATAGAATTATAACTCACCATTAGCCTAATTCTAATATAGAATTATAATTACACCACGAATTATAGAATCTAATTGTATGTTTGTACACCTCTTATCATGTTTCTATAATATTATTTGTATAAACAAATTACCGCTGCAATATGCCAGATTGTCGGCACCCCCTCAAACTCAACCTACTGCCGGAATCTCCTCAAAGTATATTAGTATATAGTTAATATTTTATTCCAATTTTTATTTGCTCTCCCTTATGACCCATAGTTGGTTTCAACCATACCCATACATTTATTTTATTGACAATTATAATCAATCTTGACTATATTATCTTGCATTTGTAAACTTAGAATTACCTATTTAAATACACAAATTCAACATTCAATTATCTATGCATGAACAACCCAATATAATTTTGCCTGATATACTTTAACAGTACTTTTGAAAAAAAAAAAAAAACATTGGGCATTATCCCAATCACGCAATGCGCGTAAAAAAACTAGTATATACTAATAAGAGCAAAGAGAGTTAGACATATAACGATTAGAAAAAATGACCATCAAATTTTTTAATCAAATGAATGACACAGATTGATCAGATTTTAATTTTTTCTTGAGATTTTCTAATTTATCCTTAATTATATGATTATCCGTTTACTTTTCCATTAAATATTATCTTCTCCGTTAATTTCTGTTAATTAGTTCACCGTTAACTTACTCATTAATTTCAATAAGAAAGGTCATAGGTTCGAAAATCAAAGTTGGCATAATTAGGTACTCTATTTTACTCTTATTAAATTAAATAATAATTTAGTAGCTACAACAAAAAAATAATAAATATGCAGTTGTTTAATTTAGAATTATGTATCTACAATGCCTTTGTTGGGTTTTACAGCCTTGATGGCCGCTCGGCAGGCCAACAATACCGAAAAGTTATATTTGCGAGGTAATGAAAACAAGAGATAAAGTAGTTAAGAGAGAGAGAATAATGTAGTATTATTTCTCTAGGGTTTTTGCCCTTAAACGTGTCGATCCTCTACATAATGATCCCGTGGGGATATTTATACATGAGTGTTAAGTTGTGTATGGTAAGTAGGGTTGACGCAAGGTCTAGCCTAGAGGTGGGATATGGCTGACGTGAGGCTGATGTAGCCGCCTATTTACTGCCATAAATCCTCCTAGACTAATTAAGGAATTGAAGCTACTTTAAACGAGCAAAGATTGCTACCGTAGAATCTGCTGATATCTATTTCTGGCTACGTGCCCAGTCAGGAATGCACGGCCGCCAAGGAAGTCCTCCTGGGGCCATCGCGTCCAGGCGGGAACGCTCTGCCTGAGAAAGCCTAGTCGCCCGGTCGAATTCGGGACAGCGTGCAGTCGGGGATGCTCCTGCCCGCGTAACCTGGTCCTCCACCTGAACCCTGAGGGGTACTCAACCGGAGACACACCGACTACCGAGGCTGGTCGCCCAACAGGGTCTCGTCCGGGAGCCCGCCCGGGCATATCGGCTGCCGAGCTCGGTTGCTAAAGGATGAACAATTGCCGTCGTCGATTGTCCTATATGATGGTCGGGAAGGGTCCTGGGATCCCCTTCATGCTAAGTGCTGAACCATGCCTTGACCTGGCTGCTTTGCCAAACTTCCCATTCAGACAGCTATTTGGGGTATCTACTCACTAGTCCCTCACTTTTTTAGGTCTGGGCGAATGATGGCCTGACAAATAAAAGAAAAGAACATAAGTCCTCCATGCCCCCGCCGCCTGGCTTGTTGACGGCTCCAGCGGGCTCCCATTTTTACTCCCAACTAGCTCCATCTTCTTGATTAGTCCCGCCTTCTCCGGTTGGCTCTGGGAAGCGGTATGGTCGTAGAAGGTGTAATTGTGACTTTTCCCGCTAATTCTGCCGATTAATCTTTCAAAACGTGTCTCTTCGTAACCGTCACCTCAAGCGTTAAGTCAGCAAGTCCCCTTCCGTTCGATCAAGGGACACGTGTCACGATCTCGCCGACCGTCCCAACCTTATAATACCCTTCTTCCTCCTTCCATTCTCCTCTTCACGCTCCCTAGACTTACTTCAGCCTTACACCTTCCCTTCTCAGGCTCACCCTTTCTCTAGCGGCCGGCACCCTTATCTCTTCCTTCGCCCTTTTGTCCACCGGCCATCGACGTTTTTCATGTTAGCCTTACCGTTTGTTATTTTCCAGTACTCCTATCGTCCCTTTACCATTCGTCCTTCTGCTTCTTCCTTCTTCTTCTCTTCTTCTTCTTCTTCTTCTTCTTCGTCTTCGTCTACCCCCGACGAAGACATTTTCCAAGGCCAGACTACCAACCCTTCGGCCACTACTTCTACTCTAGCGAGAGCCAGGGGACGGTCCTCGGTGGCCAAGGTCGATCTTCCCATTGACCAGGAGTCGGGTATATTCGATGACCTGGGTTGGCCGACGTCATCTATTCGGGAGGTGATTTCTTGCATGCCCGCCCGTTATTGGGTACAACGACGATGACTCGCCGCCTGGGTGATCAGTTGATAACGGATCCCGCAACCGTCAAGCATAGAGCATTTATTAGAAGAACGCAAGTAACAGTTATAGGGGCCGGACCATCACAATTATGGAGGGGAACATGCAGTAATTACTAAGGAGACAGTCATTGTATACTTAATAAGAGACTGTTGTGTAATTATTGAAACCGTTTCAAGTTTTGTAATATAAAAGATGAGCACATGTCACATGGAGGGGGACTGATTCTTGTACTAAGCACTGACACTTAGCAATACAACTTGTCTCAGATCACTTATACAAATATATTCCGATAACATATTTACCGTCATGTATATATATATATATATATATATATATATATATATATATATATATATATATATATATATATATATATATATATATATATAGTATATATGTATGTATGTATGTATGTATGTATGTATGTATGTATGTATGTATGTATGTATGTATGTATGTATGTATGTATGTATGTATGTATATGTATGTATGTGTATTATAATTTGTGGAGATGTATTAATCAGACACTCCGTGTTTGTCTTGTCGAATTAATGTAATATATGAGCTAAGAGAATTGAAGTCAAGAGATAGAGAACTATCCATCTTTATTATTCTTCCTTCAATCGAATATATACAACATATACGTATCGAGTCTCAGTAAATCTATGAATCTATAAACGATAAAGAGATATTTGAAGTCCTTCACTCCTTCAGTAATGTACACATTTATTTATTTATTTACAACATATCATTACTTTTTGAATTGTCAAAATTAAAATTAATTAACTGTGATAATTCCCAACTTGATTTCAAAATTTATACCATCATTAATACATATTCCGTGCGTGCATAATGAATAAAGGAATTGAATCATTAATATTGTTACCAGGTATAAAAAAAAATTTCTCAATAATACCAAAATCATATCATAAATACCCATTACATTCCAAGTGAGCTAAGTGTTGGGTAAAAGCAACGTCAACGCACGATCTGGAAGCCTTTTAAGGAGCACGGACACTATTGGTGTAGGTTGAAAGGAAATCTGTGCCGTGTTATAATAACACTACCTTAAAAACGTTATTTGCCCGGTAACGGTGCAGTTAGAACCCTGGCACGCTTTCGACAGGCTACACAGACCTATTACGGATAGCTTGCACTAGCAATCACATAGGCGAACCTCATTATTGCTCAGACTTGAACATGCAAGCACGGAATTATATATTATAATATATAATATAATATATAATATATATATTAGTATCGAAGAAGGAATGAAGAAGAATATATTTCTTCTTGGTGTGTTGTTTTAGACAAAAAGACATGCTCCTTTATATAGCATGGAGATATGGAGACATTTTCTCCCACGCGCACACACTAACACAATAATAGGGAGGTGGAAATAAACCAACTTCATGGTGGAAATAAAACAGCTTCATGCAGCCACATGTTTTTCCCACAAATAATGGATATGTCCATGTTGACTATCCTAAAGCTTTGAATGTATCTCCAACAATCCCCCACACATCAAAGTAGAGGCTAGAAGAAGGTAATGTCTGAGCAATAAATGAGTTGATCTTAATGTCAGTGTTTGAGAACTTGAACTGACACGCAGTGACACTGAGTAATTTTCTTCCGAGAGAGATGTGAATCTTGAACTCACCGGTTAGATAAATTTTGAACTCGAATGCACACACCAACTCAAAAGCAGGTTCTACAAAAGTCAAACTCTTTGACTTCTTATGAACACCCTTAGTATTAAAGAATGTTACGTCTGTCTCAAATATGACTTCTACCCTGTCAAAGTCTATCACAAAACAGACTTTTCAACAATCCCCCACCATGAAAAGGGATTAGGCTGGTATTGACATTGCCTGAATACGACCAAAACAAATTTTCATGCCAGTGTATAAAACTTGAACTGTCATATAGTGACATTAAGTACTTCTCTACGCGGGAGTGAATTAGATCTTGAACTCACCGGATAGACAAGTTTGAACTTGAATGCACTTAATTTGCTCTAGTCGCCATAATTGGTCATGCTCTTGACCCTAAAATATCCCCTGTTAGATCTACTCTAGGATAGACCTGCAACTCTGTCAAATCTACCTCAACGCAGACCACCATGTTGGTTACAGAGTATCTATGAGTCCCAAACCCATTTCCCTTGATGTATCAAGGACGACCTTTCTGTTAGGCCTTTGTGAAAGGATCTGCAATATTCCTTTCAGAGCACTTTGTACTCATGTCATTATGCGGTGAATTCATTAGGTTGTCTCAACAAAACCACCCTTTCTCAAAGAGTTATGAATTCATTAAGAGCTGTAGCTCAACTTCATATGCGGTGAATTCATTAGGTTTGTCTCAACAAAACCACCCTTTCTCAAAGAGTTATGAATTCATTAAGAGCTGTAGTTCAACCTCACAAGTACAACACTGTCGGAATGACCAACTAGTGTACTATTTTGTAACTCTTTTCATGGCTTCGTTTGACCACAGAAGTGGGATCCACACGAATTCATTTCCACTTGGACTTTAAGTCCTTCCAATGAGCCAACGACTAATCCTCATAATTAGCCCTCAAGTAAGTTGATTCTCTTGACCAAACTTACATGCACTTTGACGAGTACTTCGTTTACTCGTAAATAATCCCTTGAGATTTTTCATGTTTAACATGAAACATTCTCTTTCATCATTATTCTCAATACCACAGAGAAACTTTTGATGAAAATATAAGGAGTTTATTACCCCCACAATGCAACACTTACAAATATTTTGTCAAACGTATTTGATCTCTTACCCAGACTGATCTTTGGTGCCCAACTTTAGCTCCTTTGTAGACTGAGTTTTCCCGATTTGCTTTGTGGAGCATTATAGAAGCTTCGCACTCTGCCTGATACATGCTCAACAGTCGAATATATTTCAACAAACTTGGTTATCTCAATTGATCACAATTACCCTTTAACCAGGAATTGTAGGTATTTCAATATGACTCAACCAAGAGTTATATATACAAATGCTCATTGTTAGTAAGCCATAGAAATAATGTTGTCCACATGCTACATCAAGTTGAACAACATAATCACAAATTTCACATCATATTCTTATAAGAAATTAATCTCATTCAAAATGAATATGTTTGAGTTCATATTTATTCGGAATATCTCTCAACAATGAGACTTCAGAGTTGCCACTAGCACAATTTTTTCCTTCCCTTAAGAATTTAAAACTCATATAAAGCATTCATAGGATGCAGATCAATATTACTATTGCAGTACTTTAACAACTTTATTGCAAGGCTTTGATTGTATTAGCAACATATGAAAGTCATCGTCATTTCAGGTAAAGATCAAGTGGCGCTCTAACTAGCCTGCATGATCAACACCCTACTTCTTAAAAACTCTCAGGTCGAGTGGTGAAATCGAAGTTTACTTAAAAACCATCTTCCTAGACAGAGTGTTCAAGAATGATGACTTTTCCATGTTCTCACTAAATTACAATTGAAGCCTATGTTATATGCTCTTATTTTATACAAATAATTTTAGTAAAAAGTTTGAGCAATATCTATGCACGAATTATTCAATCAATGTCATTAGTATTCAAAATACTAAAGAAATAAGTACTACTAGTAATCAAAATCTAGACAGCTCAACTAGAATTCAGTACTAAGATAACCATACTTCATGCGAACCCTTAGAACTAGAGCAAACATAGTTAACTCAAAATACTATTTATTTAAAGAGACTCGATACTCATCTTGCTCTGTCAGATTGACTTTTGCTAGTATTGCCCTTGTGACGGTAGCACTGGTGTGCTCGGTGTCCTTGCTTTTGCACGCCAAAACACCCTTCCTTTAAACTTCTTGATTTTTCTACTCCTTTCGTTGTAGGACGGTTCTGACACTTTGATTTTCGTTTCCAATTGGCACCGTACTTTTCTGACAGTGATTCCCAAATGACTTTTGCCGAATCTTGTTTGACATAGATGTCGAAGTACATTCACTCTATTATTATACTAATATAATTAACCGCGATAGAAGCATTAAACCCACAAAGCACGTACCCATGCTAAAAAGTTAGTTTAACATGTTATCTAAAAACAGAAAATATGCAATCCTTCAAGACCTCACAAGAAACAAAGACCCACAAGTCACCCAAAAGCCTACTGCAAATCCTAATGCCATGCTAACACAAAACCAATCCACTTCAGAATCATCATCTTTACTTTCATGCTTGGAAATTTCACCATCACCAACGCTACAATTCTATGAGACTGGAAGTCCACAAAGATTGTTGTCAATGTAACATGAAGCATTGAACCTTGAAGTTGAGTACCTGAAGGTATTCTCCCGGATAGGTTGTTATATGACAAGTCCAAAACACCCCGAGCATACAGACTTGAGAAGTTCGAAGGAATTTCAGCTGAAAGTTGATTTCTAGAAAGATCAAGAGATTCCAATAAGTTCATGTTTCCCATTTCCAAAGGGATATTTCCTATTAAGCTGTTTCTTGATAAATTGAGCGATCTCAACCCCACAAGATTGGTCAATTCAATTGGAATTTCGCCAGAAAAATTGTTACTCGAGAGATCCATGCTAGCAAACATCAGTAGAATAGTCATTACTCGTGCCCCTTGTTGTCACTAAAGTATTTTCTTGAAACATCCCTATGAAATCTGAATAATTCATCTCAAAGTCATCATCTTGAATCTCTCTTGTTTCATGGATCATTGCATTGAGATTTTCAAGGCACTTAAGATGACAAAACTCTGGTGGCAATTCACCATTAAATTTATTCCCTCGAAGCCTTAGGATGATCAAATTTGAAATTCGTGTCCCTAACTATATTGAGATCTTCCCAGTGAATCCATTTTCACCCAAATCTACTTTAAGTACATGGGTACAGTTTTGTAGTGAAGTAGGTATATGGCTAGAAAGCATATTCTTATGCAAGTCCAAAGATTTCAACCTACTCAAAAGCCCAAATGGAATATGGGATGCTTCCAATCACTTTGTTTTCATTCATATTTATGACATTTAAGTGGGCATCCCAACAATCGGGAATTTCTCCATGATAAATCATTTCCTCCAAAATGAAGTATTCTGAGCTAGCTTGTATGTCACATTTTGTGCACGACATAAAAAGTGTGAGACATCTCCTGAGAATGAATTGTTTGACAAGTCTAACTCAGTTATGTTGATAGCAATACGAGGTAGAGGACCATTAAATTGGTTAGACTCCAAATACACTAGTAACCATGGAAACCCATAGAGTTGTTGAATTGGGATATGTTCAATTTTACCTTGCAATTGGTTGTGTGAAAGATCAATAGTATCAATATAAGAAGATAAGTTCCAGAACCAAGTTGGAACCTCACTCATTATTCCAGTATTAGATATGTCCACTATCTCAATACTATGTTGAGATCTTAGCCAAGCAGGAAATTGAGAACCCAAATTCCAACCACTTAGTTCAAGCCACTCAATTTGGAAGGGAGGCATCCAGTTTGGACTAACATTCAAGGTTAATCTATTTCCAGATGCTCTTAAATCTGTTAACATGGTGAGATTAACAAAATGGTTTTCTGTCACCATGCCTTCCAACATGTTACTGGAAATGATCAACTCCCTCAATGAGACCAAATATCCTAAACTCTCAGGAAGAGATCCATAGAACTTGTTTTTTGAAAGATCAAGCAGATGTAGCTTGTTGAGTTTCCCAATTTGTTCTGGTATCTTTCCAGTAAGATTATTTCCAGGGAGTTCAAGGATAGACAAAGAAGTCAAGTTGGAAATGGAGTTTGAAATGTTGCCTTGCAATTGGTTGTATCCAAGAGAAAGTGATTTTAGATTTGTGCAATCATAAATCCAATTTGGAATGTGGGAATTCAAGTAGTTATAAGAAGCATCCAAGGTTTGAAGGGAAGTCAAGTTCCAAGGACTACTAGGAAATTGACCTTGAAATTTGTTGTAATTTAAATTCAAAGATGTCAAGTATCTAAGGCTAAAGAATTGACTAGGTAATGAACCACTAATGTTATTTGCGGAGATGTCAAAGAAACTGAGAGATGTGAAATTCCAAGAACTAGTAGGCAAATGACCTTGAAATCGATTATCACTCAATTTTAGAGATACCAAATAATTAAGATCAAATAACTGACTGGGTAATGAACCACTAATGTTATTTGCGGAGATGTCAAAGAAAGTGAGAGATGTGAAATTCCAAGGACTAGTAGGCAAATGACCTTGAAATCGATTATCACTCAAGTTTAGAGATACCAAATAACTAAGACCAAATAACTGACTAGGTAATGAACCTTTCAATTTATTATGGGAGACATCAAGAATACGCAGGGATGTCAAGTTCCAACGACCATTAGGAAATGGACCTAGAAAACCACCATATGATAAATCAAGAAAATGAAGAGAATTGAGATTGAATATCCATCTAGGAATAACAGAGTTGAATTCATTCCAGAAGAGATCAAGAACTACAAGTGAAGAACTGTTATGACCAAGTGGATGATAAGATGATTTAGGAAGACTACATTGAGATAAATGAAGCTCACGGAGGGAAGGAAACATATTTATCACCTCTAGCCAATTATGAACCATGCTGAGATTAACATAACTCAAATCCAATAGCTGTAAATTTGAAAGACTAGATAACCCGTCAAGGCTGTCAACTTTGAGACCCGCATTTGACAAACGTAAAGTTTGCAAACTCGAAAGGTTTCCAAGTTGATGGGGAATGGTTCCTTGAAATCCCAAGTTGGATAGATCAAGATAATGTAAATTCGCAAACATTCCAATGAAACTAGGGATATGAGAGCCAATAAAACCTCCATAGGAACCACTAAGATCAAGATGACGTAATTGTTTCAATTCAAGCAAACAAGAACTGAGTTTACCTCGAGGAAGAATAATAAATGTACTCAAAATGTCCTGACGAACGAAGTTCAATGACATGACCAGTTATATTGTCGCACACGACTCCTCCCCATTTGCTACAACAATCAGTTCCATAAACCCAATCGTTTAAAACTTTTGCCTCCTCCTTGAAGCACAACAACGCCTGCTTCTCTGCTTCCCTGCAAGCTCCAGTGTTGTTGCTTCCGCTACAAATGCACAGCTCCATAACTACAAAGGTGAGGAAGATGATCTGCAAGTGATCAATTCGACGTGGAGGTGATGCCCCCATTATTTGAAAACTTTTTTCTTTAAAATTAAAATGGAAAAGATACAACAATAATCTTAATGTTTTGCTAGTACGTTTGATTGGTTTACCTCAATAATAATGGTATAGATATATATATATAGGCATGCTGATATGATATGTCAAGACTTTAGTTAACGCCAGTCAAGTAACGTTAGTTGCAAGACTGGAAACTACAAACTTTGGTTGAAATGTTTCAAAGTCTTTAAAACCAAAAAAAAGCTCCCAACTCATTTTCTCAAAGTCTATCACTACCACATAAAATAAAATAAAAATAAATAAATAAATAAATAAAACCTATATAATTACGGATTTAGCGACGGAATTATTCCGTTGCTAAATTAACGACAGAATAGTGACAACTTAGCCATGAATTTGAATTTTTGCATTAAATAGACATTTAGTGAGGGATTTACGATGAATATTGCAACAGAATATTTTTTCGTTTAATACGTAACTAATTTTAATGATAAATTTTGACACAAAAATATAGATCAGAGACCGATTTTGCTCTTGACTCTAAAAATTTTATTAATTTTAATTGTTACAGTTTAGCGACGGCTTTATGTATCTGTCACTAAAGATAGCGACGGATTAGTGTTTCTATGGATATTTTATTCACGGCCAAAAGTATTTTTATTTAGCAACAAATTCATAATTCGTGGCTATTTTTAATGTTTAACAATTCTAATCCGAAATTCCTAACTTAATCCCGTCTCCCTTCCCTTAATTCTTTGTCAACCAAATCGCCTCGCCAAATCAAATCACCGCCACCTCTCATGTTGCCTGCTTCGCCGCCTCCAATCCTCCGTAGACAGACGAAGCCACGAATGTCTTTACTCTGTGCCGGTAAGAATGTCTATTTAACTGTTCTTTTCTTAATTGAAGTTGTATATAATGTTTTTATTTTTATAAGTTAATCAATTTACTCATAGTGAATCGTGTATGGGAATGGCTAAGTTGGCCAAGCACGGAAAATTTATATGATTCCAGTGTACTGGAAAATATATATGTTGTTCCCCTGGAAAAGAACAAGAATGTGCTTATGTGCCGTTTGATTTACTTGGCTGCGCTGTTGTCAAAGTCAAGTTTGTTTACATTATTTTCCACATTGTGGATTAAATTCTCTATGGACTTTGGTGCACCCCATTTTGGTTTAGGAAGATTAAGGGTTGTTATATTATGCACCGCGCGTCAGACACTACACTGTGTCTAAACGGACATTGTCTCACATATTATTTTATTATCAAATGAAACTACAGTTATATTAAAATAATACTGTAGTTGTGGTGAAATGAAACTACAGTATATATATAATATGGAAACTGAATAACATTTCAAATATTGAGTGTATATTGTACAATGAAGTTGTAATTATATTGAAATGATCATGTAGCTGTGTTTTAATGAAATTATAGTGTATATAAAATAAAATTAAATAACACTTTCACATATTTGAGTGTATAAATATTGAATGAAATGTAGTTATATCGAAATAAAACTGTAGTTGTGTTGAACTGAAACTGCAATGTATACAAAATGAAACTGAAGAACAGAGTTATTTTTTGCGAAGATTCTGTTTTTTTTCATTAAATAAAATGACGTCGTTTTGACAGTGTCGGTTTAGATACACTGTAGTGTTTGACGCGCGGTGCATGATATTATTTGCTGAAGATTAAGGTAAAGGATAGAGGTCCAATATAGATTTCATCACAAAGCTAAGCTATAATGATAATGCAACCTTAGCTCTATGCGCAAATTATGCTATGCAACCGAAATGAGGCACCTTGCAAGGTGCATACGGTTAACGCGCGTCCCACTTAAAGAAGAAATCAGGTTCGATTCCCAGCAATAGCATTTTTATATATCAAGAAATTCATAACTATATATCCAGAAATTCATAACTTTATATCCACAATTTCATAAACTATATATCAGCAGTGAATGATGAAGTAAAATCACAATGAAATGAATGAATGAAGTAAAAAATCCACAATGAATGAACTAAATATCACAATATATGATTGAACTAAATATCCACAATATATGATGAACTAAAATATCCACAATGAATGAACTAAATATCCAGAAATTCATAACTATCTATCCACAATAATGCTATTGCTGAAAATCGAACCTGATTTTTTTTCTTTTAAAGTGGGACGCGCGTTTTTTGTCAAAACGACATCGTTTTGAACCAATATGCACCATGCCCATGGTACATTCGGTTGCACAGCATAAAATATGAGCTCTATGCTATTGGGCTTTTGTTGGTCCGCCGGAAGTGGGCGACTTTGTCAATGATGGAGACAGGCAGAATGTGCCACTGATTTCCATATTCATTCAACCAAAATAAAAGTGGATGAAAGTGGAAGTAAATAAAATTTCAGCTTTTGTTTGTTATAACCCAACCGATCCCAACCCCAAACATGTTCATCCGCATGGTGAATACAGGGGTATAATTTATAATTTTTATACTGTAGATTCATAATTTTTTTATTTTTTAAAAACATAGATTCATAATTTTGTATTTCATTTGTTGTTATAGATATTATAAATTTACAATATAGAAATTATGAATCTACAGTATAGAAATTATAAATCTACAGCTTAGAATCCCATGATTTTAGTTCACTCTTCTTGTTTATTTTCGAAAAGAAGTTAAAAACATTTATGTCTATATATTTTTTAAATGATTTTGCCTAACCCCTGCCATGACTTTGATGCGTACGTGGAAAGGATTTACCAGTGGTGTGAGTAGCCTTACGAATTGAATGACCGGGTCGGACCATTGGTTGCAGAAAGGTTTCCAAGTGCGGATGGAAATATTTTCTACGCTTGGAAAATTCAGTACAGGAATTTTGTACAGCTAATTATCTATTAGTGGACAATAAATTATTTCACAAAAAATATAACTTTCAAGAGGATTACTCTACACCATTAAGGATTAATCTAATTCCCTTCATTGTAACGGTAGACTCCCATAAATGTCTATATTTGGCAATAGCGCGGCGTTGATTGTGGCAATAATCAATTATACAAATGTTTAAATATACTTGGATCAATAATTGTTTGCATGTATGTTAGTTTAACTTCTTATTTGTTCGATAAGAGTAGAACTAAAGAAATAAGTAGTGAACTAAACATATGTATATCTAGAAACTGATGTGCAGAAAAGGAGATGTTTTGATATAAAATTTTCTTTATTGACTGTAGTTCCTGAATCTGATTTTGGATCTATATTGTAATAAATTTTATTTTTCATAAAAGCTCATAAATTTGCACAATAAATGATTACCAGAACTAGATGGAGTAGCAATATCTATAAATATTTATGAACCTTTTAATAGTTTCTTTTAGCATAAAAATAAAAAACAACTATATGTATATACTTTATCGAAGTATTAATTTATTTATACTTAATCAAAATATAACCCTGTATAAATAGTTGTATCCATGCGGATAAGCCAAAATTGACCTATAGGCCAATTTTCCTACCAAACAAGCCTATGTTGCAAGAAATGTTTGGAGGATGTGGTATATTTGCTG
>VALG01010104.1:0-10021 GCA_009835305.1 Ipomoea purpurea
AAGCATATAACAGTGTTTATAATGGCAAGTCAAGACACATAGGCTTGCGACATAGCTATGTGAAAGAGCTCTTAAGTAATGGTGTTGTAGCACTAGACTTTGTACGTCCCGGTTCAATTTAGCGGATCCGTTTACAAAAGCCTTGGCAAGGGACATGGTTTTAAAGACATCAGAAGGGATAGGTTTGAAACCCGTTGATAGTCATGAGATGAAGGAAAGCTCAACTCACGCCTAAGTTATCACGTTAGGCCTTGAGTTCAATGTAGATGATTACTTCATTTATTGGCGGCAAGTACTATATTAAAAAGTATCCCTAAGGTCAGTACTTGGTCTGCATTTGTAGTAGGGATGAGTTTTACTCTTAATTGATCTTTTGAAAAAATGCTTGGTGTAGGGCATGAAATAAAAGATCAACCTATGTGAGCATGAATTGTGGCCGCTTCAACAAGTTTGGTTTAGCTTGGAAATGCTTATGAATGGATACGGACACAGGGCCTTTAATAGTGTCAAGTTATTTTGAGTTGTAGTAACTGTAAAGCTTGTGTGTATTGTATCTACGTTTCTTCAAAGAGACTGCGTGATTCAAGGTTCGTCCATCACTGCAATCCGAATTAATGTAACGCATATAATACTATGTGAAAGTTCAATCTCTAAGACACTTTCATTTATGCATGAGTTTTGGATCTATCTTGGTACAGTGTTAATTTTTACTATATAAATGGAGGAGGAATGTTAGAATTATATAGTAATGGAGATTAATGTTCAGATGTACTACCAAGAAAGCTTAAATAATATTTGGAGTTGTGGAGTTATAAATATTATTTTAGTTTGGTAGAAAGTAAAATGGAATATATGTTTTCGTATGGTTGAAGTTTCGGTTATATGAAGTTTCGGCTATATGAAACCTTTCGGTTATATGAAACTAAATGGAACCTTCGTGATGGTGATGAAATTTCGCATACATGAAAGTTCACTTTGGTATCAATGTTAACGTTGAAATTATATATATAGTTTCGGCAATTGATACTTTCGATTTTATATACTGTTTCGGCAATTAAAGAAACAAGGCACATGCATTTCTTTATTATAATAATGATGTGGCTATAAATGGAGGAGGAATTAACTTACGTTTTGCTCCTTTCGGCTCTTTATTATAATAATGATGTGGCTATGAATGGAGGAGGAATTAACTTTCGTTTTGACTCCTTTCAGCTATAAGCTTGTGTGTGGTTTATAACTGCTACATGCATTCTTTATTATAATATATATTATTAGTTTTATTTTTGCATATTAATATGCAATGAATAATAAATAAATATAATATATATATTCTATTGTATGCAGTGCATGAACCTATGAAGGTCCATATAATATGAATATATATAATATTCAATTATATATTTCCCATGCTTGATATATCAGATAAGATATATCTTATGAAAGTTAAGTTTTAAATTTAAATAATTAACTTCCATGTAACTTCTCCAAACTGCTGTATTTACATCTATAAATACTTGGAGAAATGTCTGAAAAGGGAAATATGCAATAAATTTGCATTATACTGAGATATTTCACAGTACTGCGTTTCAACAGGAAGTTCTTAAACAAGCAACTTAAGAATTTCATCATCTTCTTGTATCCCATAAGATTAAATCTTGAACCTTGTTGCTTTATATAAGGGGAGTTAAAGCTTATAGAACAACATGATCACACGCCTGAAGATTCTCGTTCCTCACTTCCCTATCCATCAAACACTCTCATTTATCCTTACATTTATGGTAGTTTCTAAATTAGTTGGTACTTTATGTAGTTTTTAATTAGAATTAGCAACCGTTGCCTATTGAGGGAATGCATCGATCCGTTCATCTAAGCAGAATCTACAATGGTTATTTTTTGTCCGCACATTTTTTATTTTAAGGTAGTTTGCATGTGAACTGCAACCCTATATATATATACTATATATATTAATACTATATATATATATATATATTATATTACTTATAGAGGCGTGATCCAGGTATGATATACCTTAGGTGTGGCAGTGTGGTCAAATAAGAGCCGTATGATCATTTCAATCCAACGGACAAGATTATAATTTATGGCGGCCCTATTTATGTTTAGCGTAGCAGAGAGGGTAGATCTGTCATTTCGTTCAATTCAAACACTGTGTGTAAGGTTCCTTTACAAGTCGTATTTGATTCACAATCCCAAAGCACAAAGAGACCCGCTCCACTTCTCTCACTCTCCCGGCGACGACGTGCTCTCCTTACTCCACGGAAGACGGCGAATAATGGTCAAAAAGGCAAGGAACCGGCGCGCATGGTATGAACTCACTGCATTCTGTAATATATGCTCGAAATAGACCTTTTTGTGTGTTTTGATTGATGATCGGTGTATACTAAATATGTAATTAGAGTATTTTCAGTGCCCTGCATGCTTCCAATCATCCATATCGTTTTTGTTCTGTGCATTATCAATGGCATCGTGTACTATATTTCAATAATTACTGGTGTAATGGTGTATTTTTTCATTGTGCTTGTGTGTTGACTTGTGGTGTACATTTCAATACTACTGTGTGTGTTCTGACATACCTCGGTTGTACTGTAGCCAACATTGTTGTGTGTTTTTTCTTTGATGTTGGTGTATTTTTCATTGTGCTTGTTGTTGACTGTAGTGTACATTTGAATACCTATTGGTGTATTCTGACCTACCTAAGTTGAGTATGGTAACCAACATTGTTATGTGTTTTATTTTGATATTGGTGTATATTCACTAAGTAATAGTGTATGTTTCACTAAGTAATAGTGTTATTCTGGATTACATCACTTGAATATAATATTAAACATTGTTGTGTGTTTTTAGTTTTATATTGGTGTATTATTTTCTTGTGTTTGTCTTGTTGATTGTAGTGTATATTTCAATAAATAATAGTGTATTCTGGACTACATTACTTGAATATATTGAAAACATTGTTGTGTGTTTTAGTTTGATATTGGTGTATTTTTCAATATTGAGCTTATATCATGCAGACACAAAGAGGAAAACATTAGAACTAGAAGACCCCCGGACAGCAAAACAAATAAAGAGGCAACAAGCCCTTGACCTCATTGAAAGAATCGAGTCTGAGCTGCAAGATGAAGATTTCGAGCAACAAAATCAAGATGAGTCCAGCTCAACTGATGAGGAAGATGTCTTGGAAGTTGAAGACACAGAAGCTGGCCTGAAGATACGACCCCTTCCACCCAATTGATGAACCCAATAGCAGACCTAATGATCCCCAACGCAGAAGTGTACAAGATATTGGACTAGGGGACTTTTGACCTGAATATTACCAATGTCCCGAGGAAGTTGGGGCTCTGGCTTGTTCAACACTATGACGCTAGGAGCAACACGTTAAACCTGCCAACTGGTGAACGACTAACCCATCACAGAACATGATGTTGTGCCATTAATGGGCTGCCGATGGGAAGCATTGAAATTGTTAAAAGGGCATCCAAGGAAGTGTCTACACTACTGGCTGGCTGGAGAGCAATGTTGGGAAGAGTAACGGCCACATCACCCCCATGTTATGTCTGAGCATATGTTGACATTAGATGCTACGATCCTTGGTTCAAAAGACAGTTTGCAAATGCTTGTAATGAGTGTATTGGTTGAGCCCCAGGTCAATGGTTTATGTCAACAAAGCTAACATTGACAAACTTCCAAAATGTTGACAACATCAAGAAACTAAATTGTGTAGAATGTCATCAATCTCGCTCATCACCAGCAAGCAGTCATGGTCTGGACAGTGTTGATGGGAGATACGGAGGACCAAAATTATTTTCCTTTTGAATGGTAATATACTACCAGCAGATGCATCTATTCTATTTACCCACTGATCAATAATACTCTAAAATGCAAAATGTCAGATATTCTATGTTGACCGTGTGGTTACTCTACCGGAGGACAGTCCCAAGAAGCTCCCTTCCATGAAGAGCTGGACATTTAAGCTTGCTCAATCAACGAGAACAAGCAAGAAATAAAATCTTGGTGGCTTTTGGATCATGGCCGTCTTGAATGATGCCTTGCATTGGACAACACCACAGTTCAAGAAGGAATCCCCCCCCCCCCCATTGATAACAATCTGATGTTCGACCCCAGCCACTGGCTATTGAAAGTAATGCACCACTTCCCACTGCGTTACAGGTAAAACAGACCACTTGAGTCACATTCATGTGTACTCTCTTAATTCTTTTACTGTTTTTAAACCTATTGACTTTTGTGAATCTATACAATACGGTACCTTAATCATTTTGTGTGAATAAGATACTGCACTCTAATGGTGTTGGGTTCTTAATAGTATTAGTGTGTTTCTTAATTAATATTTAGTGTGTACTCTAATGTATATTTGATATACATGGTGTGTTTAATTATATCCTTGATGTGCATATGCAGGATTTTGTTGATGAATTTACTAGCAACACAAGGACAATTGCGACAAGTTTGCTGAGAATTATCCAGATGATTGAAAATGCACTGCTGCTGTTTTGGAACATCATACGTTCAAGCAAGTTTTTGAGTCTGCTAGAAAATGCTAGGATTCAAAGCACAAGAAGATGGACAAAACATTTACCCAAAGCTTAAGGACCTACTGGAGTGACCCTGAGTTTCTGAAAGCGGTTGATGAGATTGTCCGTGCGGTGAACAAAAGAAACTTCCTAAATGATATACCCTCTTTTCAGCCTTGGGGTTTGTCACAGGATGAACCAAACAAAAGCTGGGCAGATGTGAGTGAAATTGCACGTGACTACCAGGATGTAAATGAAGCTGATGAGCCGGCTGAAGTTCAGGTTGGGTGTGGATGATGTATCAAGAAACAGACAGGCAACCAAGAAATGCCCTGAGACAGCTCAACAAGAAACCCCTTCTCTGACCACCATAAACAGGCTTTGGATGAGACTCGGGCGCAGCTGACACTAATACTGAGGTAATAAACTGTTAATAAATCCAAAATATTAACACCCCACAATAATACCTTGATGCTCTCACTTTAAAAATTACAGTTCACACCAGGAATGCCAAGGGCAGCCAGCCCCTGCATCGAGTCCACCCCCACCCCAACCGGAACAAGGAAAAAGGCCCAGCTAGAGTGACAGCCCCAATTCACGGAAGACCGATTACATACGTTGCTTGACTTGACCCACATTATCTGCGACAGAGGAAGCTTATCAGCAGTGGGTGTTGGAAATCCTAATCCAAATCTGTAAGCACAACACATTCTAGAAACTAATGTGTGATGTTTATTTATATATTATGGTCATTATATAATGATGTTTGGTGTATACATATCCTGTGCACATTGTGTGTTATATTCTATGTGATATTAGTGTATATACGTTAACTACTGTGTTGTTATACTAAATGATTTAGGTGACTGATTGTTTTTATACCTAAACATATTTCTTGTTCTCAATAGAACCCAAAGAAACTTGTTTCAAAGTATGAAGAAGGGTATCCATTGGAAGATATGTTGTCAATGAAGCCAGATTCACAGATCCCAGTCCTCGTATAATTGATGCTTGGCAGCCATAATCAAATCCGTGAGCAGGAAAAGAGGATGTACGAAATTTCATTGCTTCGTTGTGACAACAGTGAGTTGAACATTATGAACCCCTAGCTTCACTTTAACCCCTTACAGTTCTAACAAAAATACCCTTACAATTTGCAGTTGTTACACCGTTGTGGACCCACAGGGAGATGGGACGTTAGATTTGCAAGATTCAAATCAAAGTACCTTGAAGACAAAGTCATCGCTGGCGACGTTTAGGTGAACAGCATTCTATACGTTAAGAATGTTAATATACATTTGATGCATCCTACTGTTTATCTTATTTGTGGTGCATTACCAAGATTCGTACTAACCCCCCGTAAAAACATATCTTTTTTCTAAACAGTTTTTGTTTCCAATTGTATCATGAACCACTACTACCTGCTTTCCATTTGCCCACTAATGGAAAGATTTTGACATTATTGATAACTCTTCTGTCACTGTGAAGAAAGAAACAATATGGACTGTGCTTTCAATACGGTAACGCACTAAACCCTGTCTCATTACATATAATTACTGCACAACTACAACAAGAAGGTGCTCATATTGTATTACTTGATGCAGCAAAATTCTTGTCAAGGTTCTTTGTCTACCTGAAATCCTCATACAAGGCTGAGAAAGTGAACAAGGTGAAATCTAAGATAATGAAAATGCCTTGGAGAGATGCACACAACAAGGTAGATTGTGGGATCTTTCTCATGCGACATTGGAGACTTTCGAGGGCAGACATATGATAAGTGAGTGTGGACTTCAGAAGGACAACAAGGATCAGTTGAACAAGCTACGAGTTCGATACATGGCTGCCCTATCATGTCAGACTTGAATGAACACAAACATAGAAACATTCAGCAGGCAGCAGGAGTTCCGGCTTTGAGGATGACATTGGTATGGAAGAAAGACACTGTGAATATCTCTTAGACTTACATATTTTTTGGGATTTTTGATGACCAGCAGTTAATTTTGTGATGCCAGACATCTAATCTAAACAACTACATGTGCTCTTTTTTTTTGCGCTGTAACAATGCACCATATGCTATAGTAAAACGCACCATGATATTCTAACATGCACAAATATTCTGTGTTGAAACGACTGCATACCTGTAAAATACACCAACCGCACAAGTAAAGACACACCATTTATATTTATTATAATCAACTTACATGATTCAGTATACACTATTCTAACTGTAATATACACTACATTCAAAACCATAACACATGGTTGAATATATTTAAATATGCACCATTATATGACTGAAAACGCACCACTGTCTAGTATAAAATGCACAATACCAACCACACTCCAGACAATCTGATTCTGTGTTATGAATCATCTGTATACCTTTAAAATACACCACTCACACATATAAAACACACCACAATCACACATGTAGTTCATAATACACTATAAAATACACCAAATTGTGTGTCAAAACGCACCGTTATGTATAGTAAACCGCACAATTCCACAATGTCTATAAAATCCGGATTTTTTGTGTTATAAAATGTCTACACAACTGTAAAAAACATCAAATTCAACAATACAACCCAACTAAGAAAACAACACAAAACTCTAGCCATTTAATGGGCACGTCCTACTATTTATGGCCATATTCATCACAAGTATGACATTTCCTTGATTGCTTTACGCACTTGTTCACAGCTTTCTCCCTTGCACTCTTCATCCGCTTCCCGCCGCCCTTGTTCTTAGCTTTAATTGGATCACGCACCTCCACTGTTGACCCCTGAGACACATCACCACAAAATGATTTAATCACACTTTCTTTACTACTACCAGCTACCCCATTGTTATCCTCACGCCTGTCTTTGATAAAAAACTCCCTTTGCTCACAAATAACACTTCTTAGTTTTTCCAACCGTTCTACATTACCATCAGCCAATCCCACGCAAGCATAAATTTCAGACCACAATAGATTAGTAAGCACCCTAACATTGTCCACTTTAGCCGATTGGTCAACAACCGTATCATCAATATCAAATATTGGCTTCAAACTAGCACCTTTTGTCCACCGAGACACAAATACATAGAAGGAATTCTCTCAAGTCCACGATCTTTAAACACAAAAAAAATATGCCTACACACCAACCCCATCCGCTCAAACATCTTGCATGAACATATAGCAGTACAGTCAGCCAACAAAAACTCCACAGACCATGCCTTCTTATCACCATCTTTTATCCCATAGCACACCTTACCCTCGCACTCACACAAAGACACCACTCGACAGGAAAAACAACCTTCACAAATCTCTACTTGCACATCATAAAATGCAGAAATGGTATAGACATCCATTGCATGTTTCTCCAGTGCCAATGGAGTCTTCAAAACAGGAAAGCATGATTCAGAGTCAGCAGTCAATTTTGCTTGTGCATGTCGTTGTGCACTAATAGCACTATCAAAATGCACCAAAAACTCAACCAAACTGGAATGACCATTGGAGAAACTGCCAAAAAAACTATTTTGAGACTCTGATCGAGATGTTGTCCTAACAAATCCCGACATAAACTCATCATGAAAGTATGGAGATGCCCAAA
This sequence comes from Ipomoea purpurea, assembly GCA_009835305.1. NCBI lineage: Eukaryota > Viridiplantae > Streptophyta > Magnoliopsida > Solanales > Convolvulaceae > Ipomoea > Ipomoea purpurea. The sequence goes on from VALG01010104.1 coordinate 8,144, forward strand.
ATGTACGAGACTCAAACAAGTAACGAAACCAACCATTATCACCCAAACCATATCCTCTATAATACAACTCCATAAATCCTCAAAAGTTTTGGAATCTATAGATTTGTTCCAAACAATGCCATTCAACTTCCTCCTAAACACCTCATCCTTAGCTAAAACCGGTCCAACCTTCTCGCCAACCTTGCACATTATATGCCACATGCAGAATCTATGTTTTGATGTACCAAACACACGAGCAACTGCAATCTTGACAGCTGGATCTTGGTCAGTAACGACACATGTAGGTTCATGACGCATGGTTTTCTTAAATCTCTCCAAAAGCCAAACGTATGAGTCTACGTCTTCCCTCGTAAGTAATCCAGCACCAAATGTGACGGATCTCTTATGGTTATCAATTCCAGTAAATGGGACAAACACCAAATTATACCTGCATAATGCACAACCCAGATAACTACTGAATATACTAGATATAACAAAACACACTATTTGAAATCAAAATATGCACCAATATATTATACAGAATACACAATAACTATAAATTACTAACCTGTTAGATCGGTATGTAGCATCGAATAAAACAACATCACCAAACAATGCAAAGTTCTTCCTTGATACTGCATCTGCCCAAAAACCCTTGTAAGCTGATCAACATCATCAACGTCGTATTCAAACTCGAAAGCCTCACACAATTCACGCCTTTAAAAAAGCGTATCTATGAATAGTTGAGCATCACCATTCAATATATATGCCATCAAATCACGCTTGAAATTCTTAAAATCCACCCCCAGTAGCACCAACATTGGAATACTCACCAACAATCTCCTTAAACAGCTTATACGACCGAACATACCCAATATTTGCCCGAACACAACTTGCAATGAACATTTGATGGCCAGTATCAAGACTACGATTCACCTTTAAAAACTGCTTAGCAATAATTGAACACATTACATGAGTGTGTCGTTCCTCCAAAAAATGCACAACAAACAGTCCATTAGACTTACGCTTAAACACCACTCTAGCCTTGCAGCCAACCCTATTTGTCAACCTCCGTCTCTTCACAACACAGGCTTACCATCACCAACACACGTAGATTGGGTACTATAACTACTCTGTTTAAACCCCTCTCGACTACAAAAAACCTGTCTCTCCACAACAACACCATCCCTCCTCCTCCGAATTGTACCCTGTCTACAATCAAAACCAACATACCCAGCATACTGTTTATAAAAAGCAATGGCACAATCCAATGAATAAATGTTTGCCCCACCACAGGTTTCAAACTATCAGTGCAAACTGGACGCCAATACTTAGTCAACCCAGGAGACGTTTCCAAAAACACATGCATTGTCTTCCGCCTCAACGTCAGTCAAACAATGTTCACTGCCACCCTGCCCACTAGTCTCTACAGCAACATCAGTTTGAATTCCTTCATCACAATGACTCCCACTTCCTTCTACGCAACCATCCAACATTACCCACCATCAGTGGAATGCTCTGTATTGCATACACCCCGCTGCCTTCTACACCGGCACTCAATTGACGGTATACTTTATCACAAACGAAGCCATCGGGTCCATAATAACAGCTGCACACCATGTATATATAATAACAGCACTAAAATAACCAATGCATGACATTTGGTAACTACAAAACACATAAAATAGTATACCTCCTTAATATACACCACAATCATTCAACTTACACACTATAACTCAAATACAATAACACACAACGTCGTAACGCCAACAGTTGACTTATCTCACCACCAGAAAAATATCAACCAGATAAAAAACGCTATACTCTACATTAATATGCACCACCAATTCAAATTTCGCACTGTGTTCACGCATTAACAGGCAACGTCGTGCATCAACA
>VALG01010107.1:0-10347 GCA_009835305.1 Ipomoea purpurea
GAAATACACACAAGCATAACCTCACCTCTTCTAACTATGCAGGGTGTATGTATTATCAAGGTAATCCAGTTAACTATCATTACATCGGTACATTGTATAATTGTGTTAGAACCACATTCCAATCTAAATTAGTTTGAGCTAAAATATGAAATATCACTTTTCAGAAGAGAATTAATAAGTAAGAATATTAGGTTTGGCTGCAAACTCTGATATCGTTTTTAATATGTCATTCATAAACAACAAAAATACCTGTTAGTCACGTAGTAAAAGGAAGACAATCCACTCTTTATCCTGTTCTACACTCGGTAAGATAACTTCATCAAATGGTTACGATCAGGGTTATTTATCTAATCCATAATATAAATTTTTATTGTTACGCTTCATACTCTTGAGATATAGTATTTATCATTATCTCAATATTGTACGATGGATTTTAAGTATTGTTTACTTTTGCTAGCAAATAATGATCTTGCTGTCGTTCGGCTCATTTGGAATAACTGTGAATGATATTATTTTTGTTTTATAAGATACTCGCACCCAAGAACAGTAGTGTTGTCTTTCCCACGCATGGCGGCTTTTTGTAGTCTTGCAGGAATAGGGTTTCATTTCCAGAGAAGACTCTATAATCTATGATACATTATCTATAGCATGTACTCCATTATTTGTGCGACCTAGTTCCTAATGGCTGTATTTGGTAACGCAGATAAATGTCGGACCGCATCATACTGAAGCCAGTTATACATGCCAAATATGACTAGAGTATACATAAACCTAGTAATCATAGTCGCCCGATTTATATCATGCCTGTCCATTCATAAGAGTGCTGACCATGTTTGATTTAATTGTTGCTTATTGTGACAGTCTCTCAAGTATTATGTTGATAGGTATGGCAAACCTCGAGTGGGGGCTGTACGTCCAACAGGTAAGCAGTAATTCCTCCCATATGCACATCAGTTGAATATATGGCTATTGGAGATCCGCAAGAGAATTCAACATTTTATGAACAATATCACCTCTTGACCTTATGCATGAAGAAAATGCTCACCATAGAAAAGTCTTACCAGTTCCCTCCGATAAACCATACACAAAAACAACTCTCCTGGTCATTGTGATACATAATAGTCGGTCGCCATAATTGCGTTGTATTATGGTCTGCTTTGAGCTCGGTCTGTTAATTGCAACTAATTGTTCATTTCAAGCCTTTGCGGCTTCACGACATGGGATGAAGTTCTTCATATATAAGTCAATTAGATGTAAGTGGATGCACCATAATCCGGAACAGGTATGTATGGGAAGCCTTTTAGGGTCCTGCCCGCACAACGGCTAGCAATTGTTCTACTCATTCAATGCATAAGTTCTCTGGTTCCGGTTCTTTTTCGGTGTTATCAAGATTATTCTGAGAGAAAATACAACGGTATAGGTTAGTTTTAAACGGATTACATTATAAAAAACACACCACACAATATGACAATGATGCATTGTATTAGATTGATAAAAATTGAACCTGGATCTTTCGTTAATTTTAGTATTAAATTGCGCGTCATCCAGCTAAATGATCTTGTCAAACGCTTCCCATAAGTCTCTGTTAATAGGCAATTAGTAGTTTGGCAAGTCTAGGTGAGTGTGTTAAACCAACATAGATTTGATTACGTCAGAGCAGTAATGCTATCCCCTGCTCGCGCCCTTGCTCTGCTCACTACCTGGTCTCAGAACTTGTCTTGCGTCTCTACTCGTGTGTCGTCGTAACCATAAAAAAGCCTCATTCTATCGCATAACTACCTTCCGCATAAGGTAAACATGCGTCTTTTGACCCCCGGGTTTCTTTACTACCTGTTTTCAATTCTTCAAAACACCGTTGCATCCCATGCAGCGTATCAACCATGTGTTGCACTAAATAATGATACTAGGCGGACACGATAAGGTCCAGACTCTCAACTAGTCCTGTTGTACGTAGAAGTTCTGCCCTATATTTGGTCGAAGAACACAACACAATTAATTTTCCGTGCTTTATTAATTGGTAGTCTTCCTACCTTTTACGGCTTTCTTTCCAGAGACAAAAATTTCTCTGATGCAATCTCAGCATAAGTCAATGGATCTATGCCTCTTGGCTACAGTTTTTGTTTTAATTGATTCTGATCACAACTCATCAAATCTTAGAAAATATAGTGCTAGTAAGTAGCCAATCTAAGCAGATGCGTGGTCGGGTTATCGAAAACATTCGGTCCATTTTTTGGTTTATTGCATCCCTTCATCAACTATATCGATAACACAATCCGTTCTGTCTTAGATTAGCTGTGTAAAGATTAAGGAACCGTACTAATATTACTGTCTTTTTTAAAATAGGCTGGATCTACATAATCGTATTTTCGGCAAACGTATCAGAACAATCAGCGATTGAAGCCACATATCACAACTGTAGTGTAAGACATACAGGGGTAAAAGTAGTATCTATCATTCGAGGTTCAAGAGACCACAAATTTTGTATTGGTTCGAATCCACAATCGGTTAAACCCACTGAATGGCCGTGGCAGTGTCAATCAGTTTTATCATCTATTGTAGAATTCAGCGCTAACGCGCGACCAGTGGGAATTGATTGCTAGGACGGGCACCATGAATATAGTGGATATGTATAGCCACTAAATCATTTTCTATGAGGCGGATAGATATAGGAGTAACCGACTCAGATCATTAATTGATAGGAGTTGGCTTGTAGACTTCTGTAAGCCGAAGAAGAGATAGCCTAAATTGTTGGAGAAAGGACCTAAATAAAGTCGAGGATCTAACTTCCATATTTCCTAATTATAACCTCATAATAAGCGGACCACCATCTAAAGAGCATATCAGCCGCTCGATCTGACAAAACTCTCAGCGGTTTAGCCCATCTTCATCAAAACTGGAGCTGTTACGTAAATTGTCTGACGGGAAAATAATTAACTCTGGTAACACTTATCCTTGATGTAAAATAACCGAGTGTTGAGAGGATCGGTTCGCTAATCGATCACACAGGGGGGCCTGGATGTAATCTCACAAATTTCTCTTACAGTCATTTGAATAAAAGGGGTCTGTTATAAATGTGCATGCTGGACACTACGAATTTTGTGACTATGAAGAGCGCATGTGCTATATATGTGCATAATTTAGGGTCATCCTCACAATGACGCACATGAATTGGCATTATGGGATTACGTTCTTCTTACTTCTTGTTAGGATACAACATGTGAATGAGCCATGGAAGGTTGTGTCCTGGTGGCACTTATGTGGCATCTTTCTGGGAGACGTGTTAAAATTTATATATCACTGAATAATGGTTTAGAAGATAAGACGATACATGTATGTGTGTGAAAACAATTTAGAAAGAAAGAGCTTATAACTTTAATCAATTTAGTAGGCAGTGAACCAGAAACTAGCTAAGCATAAAGTCACGTTGTTAGAGTTCCTAAAATATAGTATTGGTGAATTTACAACGGGTCAACAACGGTCCAACTTTTAGCTGAAAGATAACGCTTATGATATCAGGCCGATCTTCAGGTCTCAAATTATGTTTCGAAAGGTACCGTAAATCTCTGCCCACTTGGGATTGCATGTGAATGTAATGAAAAGATTTGGATATCCAATCCACCTGCAGATTGACATTGCATCCTGGTAATTCTGTATCATGTAACGTGCACCATCAGTAAAACTTGATGGTAGAATTACCCTACGACCTTGTGCAGCGAGGTTTACTTCACCACGTGTCAGGGCATTAGTTAAACACTATAAGGACTCACACCTTAGTCTTTTCTGGTGCGTCCTGATATAAAGTAGCTTCCTCGACTCTACCATAGTGTAACCATCCACATGGAATTGCTGGAACAACCTCCGCGAATACAACAAAGTAGACGTTTCCAATGCTCGTTCATGGAGCCTAAAAGCAAAATACTCCCTTGGACTAATTCGTTGTCTGCATTTTGAACCAGACCCTCTTAGTACACTAAAAGGGATATCATCCCTATACCGTCCTCACCGTATGGGAATAATAATGAGTATTGCAACGGTAAGTACGCTGGGTTTAGCGTGCTGATTCTCTTTAGCTGCCGCTATTAGTTTATACCAGAATGTCCCTTTCTCCCATATTGGCTCAAGATCGCCAACTATCAAAGCCGCTACTTCTGATACAGCTGGTAAATTGTATGTTCTCACATCTTTAGTCCGCTTCCCTAGCAATTTCATCCTCACTTCAGCCCGTGGATTATTTTCTAATTCAGCCCTTGCCATCCGAGATGATTTCACCAAACACATTGTGCTGGTCCAAATCACCTTGTATGTCTTTAACTATTTCAGTGTGTATGTTACTATCTTCACCATCGGGCCTAAAAGATGTTTTGAACTTATATTTAAAAAAATGAAAATCGTAACTTAAAAAATTTTTAGTGTAGTGAATAAACCATAAAAATAGTCGTACCTACAGCTTGTATTCGATTATCTCAATCGTAGATATACAACTGTGCAAATATGGACGATTGCGGTAGAAGACTACCAATTAAATGGTAATTTTGGCCAGATAACCTGAAATCCAAGTATTCCTTTTTATCAACATATTGATGTAAAGCAAAACATGTTGTTAGGGAACGTATGTTTCGGAGAAAATGTTGCTTTTTTCGTCAGCGAAAAACAATTGTTGTATACCATTTGGAGGGGTTGAAGGCTGTGGCAAACTAATCTTTCCTTGGGTACAACACAGTGAATACTTTGGAGTCCCTCTAACAACAACCTTGTTCATCCTTTCTTCAAACCAAAAAAAGAGCCCACCAATGTTCACAACTGTAAAAATAATATAATTCAACTGATGTGCAAGAGGAATTGGTAATGCAAAAGAATAAACACATTATATAATTGTAGTTGAAGGTAACTTAAGGTTGTTGTATCAGTCTATTTTCGTCATTACTGTAGTTCGACATCATTGAATCACATAATATTACATTTGTATTATGATGATTTAAGACTCCTTCATATTCCTTTTGCAAGTTACTACTAAAGCCGCTATGCGATATAACGTACGTAGTGACTATTTAAATAACAAAAAATATTCAATTACATCAATAAAATGAACAATATTAAAATTCTTTTTGTAATACTATTCAAAATACTCTATATATATGATTAATACTTACTTACCATTAGTAAGATTCTCGAAAGGTTGACGGAAAGATGTATTTCCCTTTTTCGTTCCAACTGTTAACATATTTTTAAATAATGTGTCACCAAACCATGTTTAACTATTGATTTTCTAAAGTTTGAATATTCATTTCAATATACATGAATCCATTGATGAGTTACCCTTGAGTTACGACACCTATTGGTGTATGCTTTGTGATTGAGCATTGGATGAGTATAGTCTCTCCTTTTACTAATATGATTGGTCTATCTCATTGTTCTCATCTTGGGCACAATAATATTCATTTTCAAAAGAAAGGTACACAAAAAAAAAAAAATCTGTATAAATAAAAGTTTTTAAAGTAACATGTACATATTTGTATAATTAGTAGTGTGACACACTGACACGTACAAATATTTCAATACAAATACAATATCAATCATTATATTTAACTTTAGAAATATATGCATTTGTGACATTTAACTATAAATATTGCTGTCTTATTCACTCATTCAGTAGCAAATAAGACGAATAATAAAAATTTAGTAGCAAATAACATAGTTTCAAATTAATAGGAAGGGAATACCGTTGGTAAGAGTACTCATATACGTAAGATTGGGTCCAGTACTACAATTCATGATATTACGCATTGAGCTGATCTTATGGGCCTGATCATTTGATTTGGTGGCACCACTTCCGCCAAGTGGAAATGTTTGTTGAGTAGTTGCTACTGTTAAGTGTTTGAGCATACATAATGAACAATATAAAAATTGTTAAGATTTTTTAAAAAAATTTCAATAATAATTGTTTACGATTATAAACTATTTACTTACCGTTAGTAAGATCCGCGAACGGTTGACGGGTAGATGTATTCCATTCTTTCATTCCAACTGTGAATATATTTATTTTAAAAAAAAAAGAATGTGTCACCAAACTATTTTAACTACTGATAGACGTAACATAACGTCATATTTCATTTCATATATCACTTAAATACATTACATCTATTGATTATCAGTGTGTTAAACAATTTAATATTAGATAGACATAAATTGACATAACTTTTTTAACAAATACTCTAAATATATAATAATTTAAAATATATATTTGTTACATTACCTTGAGTTGCGCAGTGATTGGTGTATGCATTGAATGTGTATCTGGATTGGATGAGTACAATGTTTGCTTTGATTTAGCATTACTGCTTGGTTCAATCTGGTCTACCTCAGTATTCTCATCAATAATACAATAATAATCATTTGCAAAATAAGAATAAAAAAAATCTGTCAGTTTATAAAATTTTTAAGTAAGCTGTCGATACGTATCACTCAACAAAATTCATACACAAATACAATATCAATCATCAATAATCAATCATTACATTTAATAGTAAATAATGTCTTATTTCACTTCATATATCACTTAAATAACATTACATCCATTGATTATTAGTGTGTTAAATAATTTAATATTAAACAGACATAAATTGACATAACTTTTATTTAACAAATACTCTAAATATATAATAATTTAAAATAATATATATATTATATATTATATTATATATAATATAATATATATATATATATATATATACAAAATATTATTATGTTAGATAAATATATATACGTTGGCGTTTTGGTCTTCTCCCATCTCCATCGCATCTCTGACATCTCTAAACAATCTCGACGATGAAATCCTTTATTAACAGTTGTCTTCTCCGACACATTTATGAGTCGGAGATGTAGGATTTGAAGCTATATCGCGCACCAATCTGTAATCCATTTCTCGAATTTTGAAGACGATCGTTGTTCATTTCATTTTTGTAGTTCCGCGCTTGCGTGATCCTAGCTGTTTGAAGCTAGCTTCACATTTTTTTTGATTTATTTTGATTGCAATTTCGCGATACACACATCTACAATTCCTAAAGTGTATGTGATGCAAGTTAGAAGACATGTATGTCAGATCTTAACAGATCTGGGTGTTTGGAGTGCTATGTTCTCCTTAGAACGCATACGGAGTGAAGTGTGGAAGATCTACGAAATGGTAAGTGTGGTTTTGGTTTTTTTTTTTTTTTTTTTTTTTTTATTTTTTTTTTGGTTTTATAAGTTATCTGCAAGTTAAGTGTTGGTCTTGGTCTTGAAAGTTAATCTTTCTGTTGTTGATGAAATAATTTCTTAATCCTTTTACATGTATTAACAGCTATGATTTTCCAAGAAATAGACAGAGAAGCGATGAAGGTTAAGGTCATTTAGCAGGGTGGTAAAAAAACAGGTATTGTTGAATAAAAAACTCTAACAAATAATGTGTTAATACCTGGTAATGGTCTGGTTTGTTTAGGTTTGCCCCACGATAATTGTTGATGCCAAAATTTTCCTCATTTTGCTGTTAGGATAGTTGTAGATCCATATATCTGTTCTAGATGGTGATTAGTTTTTAATAGTCCCTATTGTATATATAACCTTGATTATAGAATTAATACTTAGATATGCACTGTCTTTTTAGTTTCATACACGTGAACTCTCTGTTCAACTTATTTTAGGGTAAACAAAATGTGTCCCAGAGTTTAATTTCTCGTATCTGTATATTTCCACTGCAGTTTTTTCATAGATTTTGACTAAAAATCATTTTAAAGGTTCACGCAGATGATGATAGTTGAATTCTGATGCGCTTTGATTTTTTAAATAGTCAGTAAGACATGTTGTAATTGTGTTATAAATGCATTTACAATACAGATTCCTCTAAATTAGTTTTCTTGTAATTTGAGACATTTTTAGTGTTTTTATTTTTCTGAGTGTTTTTTTTTACACTTAAAAGGTGTTGGTCAATTCTACATATAATATGAAAAACTTTTATGGTCAGAGTTAGTTTAGAGTGTTATTTCAATATATTGAGCGTTATGTTGGGCGTTCTAGATATATTAATTTTCATCGCAAGTAGTTTATATGCATTTGGACATTCAAATTGTGTTATCCTGCAAATTTGTGTATTTATATTTTTTCGAAAAAGACTGTAGTAAAAATTCTAGAAACATAGTATAACACTTGTCTAAAAGTAATAAAGAACATATATAGGACATTGTCCCAAAACTTTAATGATTTCTTAACATGCTGCATTTGGTTACTTGTTAATATGTCATTTCCTGCTTTATGTCTGCTAACTTGTGCATTGCTCCTAGTTGAAGCACCTGCAATTGTTAGTAAAACAAATAGCAAACAGTAGTTGAACAGTGATAGAAACAACATACATACCACATTACTCAAAAACACCACTAATTTGTTAATAGACTGCATATAATATTTGTAAATGTAGCCTGGAAATAAAAACAATGTTCGTACACGCATTCACCAAGGTCCAAAATTCAAGTTCAAATATGCTTAAATGATTGTTTTTCTTGTCTGGTTAGAAACAGTTTGAATCTAGGGTAGTTTCTCCTTCTTAATACTGGCGACTCTTCCCTGTTTGCACTGACTGAGTTGAAGAAAATTGGTCAAGTAGACTTCTTTTGGTCAAATGACTGATTTCCTGCTCTCCTTCTATGTTTACTGGCAGTAATGGTGCATTAGGAGAGTTAACTTCATCATTTGCCGATGCATCCTGATAGGATATTAAAAAAAAAAGTTTAGGAATAAGAGTAGTAGCTCATCTATGTGTTAATTGTAATTGTATAAGATTACATTATCTGAGTCGGAATTTGCATAGTCTTCAATCATTTTTGAAATAAGGTCTATCTCTTGATCTGCACCTAATTTTGAGCAGTATGTAGCCACAATATTCTCATCATTGTAAATTTTCATGACAGAAAAACCAAAGCCATAATTCTGTTTCTTTTCCTTCTTGATTGCAATCTTGAAAACCATTGTCTTTCCAATCATTCCTTCCACTTCTGTAGGAACATCAATACCTTCCTAAAGAACAAAAAAAATGTAGAAAAATTAGCAGTATGTTAGGTCTAAGTATCAATATAAAAAATGTAGAAAAATATTATATTCTTTACATGTTTGTAATTTGACAACAAACTATCTGATGTGATGCAATAAGTTTTGAACACTCCATATTCCATAGCAGGAAGGAAGCGTCAGTTGTTGCATCTGTGACCCTAACAACGACCCTGTATCTAGACTGCACCATTTTGCCATGCCCGATGGCACGTACTACAGTATAGTTATCCATTGGATGTAGCTAGCTTCTATTACATCCACTGTCTTTACATGAAATGTAGTACCATTCACCACGAATTCAATCGAAAATCATGGCAGGAACAAAGAAATCTCCACCCTGCTACCATATTTGCATAGTTCACATAAGTTTACTTATAATAATAATTAATAATAAGATTAGAAGTATAAATAAAAATAAATAAATAAAATAAATATTAAATAGTAAAAAAAAATGTACATCGTCTGCTTATACAAATTTGAAATGTAGTCCATGACAACAGAGCCAGATATAAGTCTTGTAGATCAGTGTTTGTGAAACAATAGAGGTAGTACTATACTCCTAATAGGAGTGCGTTCCTTTTGTAACCTATTAGTGAATAACATGCTTTTTTTTCTCTTTCTTTTCTTTACAACAGATATGGGCATAACTGATAGTATTGACTTGTACATAAATAACATGGCTTTCATTACTTGGCCCTTAAATTCTGTAATTTCTGGACAATTGTGATCAAACCACAGTTTAGTTGCATCGTAGGGCTTGTAATTCTCACCTCGCCTTAATGAACATAGATTTGTATAAAATTAAATTAAAATAAATAAAACAGTTTATGTGACAAACTTACCATTGACAATTTAGACTATACAGTTGTATCAAGAACAATTAGGGGCTCTTCTTGGGTTGTATTAAAATATGGGATCATTGCTTCCACATGATCGTCCCAGATTGTGCACTTTAGTTGTCTGTCCCTAATAGGTCGAGATTGACATTAATTACAGAAATAATAATACTTTAATAGAGAAATTATAATGATTAGGAAATTTGTATTAGTCAATAAGCAGTGGTATGATTTTAGGTTAATACTTACTCTGTGTCCTCTATTAAAAAATCCATAAGACGGGATTGTTTACCTGCAAATTAGCTTCTCCACCAGTGAATGAACTCAACAACATGGCCTATTATGTCTAGCTAACATAGAAAACATTGAATTAAAGTATGAAACCAAACATTGAATAATAAAAATTAAATTACAAAAAAAAAATGATAACACAAAG
>VALG01010108.1:0-10010 GCA_009835305.1 Ipomoea purpurea
CAGCTAACTTTGCAAGATTTAGTGGTGTGGTGTGTTCTTCAGTAGGTTGAGAGCTTGAATCTCCAATGGTGCCATAATGCAATTGATTTTTAGGAGATTCGAGGGTTGAGAAATTTTGGAGAAGAAGAGAGTTGTTTTCGGCTATGGAAGGTGAAAGGCTTTTGAAATTATGAGTATAAATGTGCCTTCCAACCGATTGGGTAGAAAAAGAGGTGACTTTACACAAATATCCTCACAATAAATGTTGACTTTTAATAAGTGGGGTATTTTTGATATTCCAAAAGCTTCCCACTTTTGACCTAACTGATAGTTAATTAGTTTAGGTTATATATTTCTCCATCCAATTTTGTCTGCTGATGTGGCGCCAAAATTTAGATACCCGGACTGATTTTACCTGAAATAAAATTCAAAGAGCACTAAATCTGTTCGAAAAATAATATATGTGTATCTACACGTTTTTTATGTAGTGGAAGAAAGAGAAATCTATTCTTTCTAGACTATTTATTGTGCACAACTACCATAAAAAGGTGTTCTCATTTAAGACATTCTATCATCACACCATCTTATCACACTTAAATGGTAAGATTTTAGCATATCTAATGATTTCTACATGCATATATGTATATAGATATACGGTTAGAAAGACATGTAAGCATTTATTGCTTTATCATCATTTAATAGATATAGGTGGACTATTAAAAAGATGTGACATTTTTTGCATGTGTGACACATAGGCACGAGAATTTTAATCAGATAAAGTGTCGAAATATCAGATGAAAAATTGAGCTTAAAATTTAAATAGAGATTAGAAACTTAGCTCAATTCAATCATGCCCATTTCGTGTCTCAATTTCGAAAATCTTGATTCACACAGAGGCTTTGTGAGAATATCAGCTAATTGATTCTCGGTCGGGATATATTCGATTGATAATTCCTTCTTTTCAACATGATCCCGGATAAAATGATGTCTCACATCAATGTGTTTTGTTCTTGATGTAACACGGATTGTGTGTTATGGCAATAACACTTGTATTGTCACACAATATATTGACATTTTCACCAATTCACGCCATAATCTTTCAGCTGTTGTTTCATCCAAAGAATTTGCGCACAACAACTCCAGCAGCTATATATTCAGCTTCGGCTGTACTAGTAGCTATGGAATTTTCTTTTTTAGCTGAACCATGAAACCAATCTTCCCCTAAGAACTGGCACGTTCCCTGAGGTACTTTTGCGATCGATTTTACATCCTGCAAAATCTGCATCTGAGAAACCAGTTTAGTGTAAAATTACCTTCCTTGGGATACCATAATCCCACATTGACTGTTCCTTTTAGGTATCGGATGATTTTTCTTGGTAGCAAGAAGATGACTTTCTTTTGGCTTTGACTGGAACCTAGCACATACTCCCACTGAGTAAGATATATCTGGTCGACTTGCAGTGAGGTATAGTAATGATCCAATCATTCCTCGATATTTTGTTTCGTCAACATCCTTTGCCTTCATCATCTTTATCTAATCGTAAAGATGTGCTCATCGGGATCTTGATTGAGGATTTTCCATCTTGACCAATTTCCTTATCAGATCTTTTGGTGTACTTTGGCCTGATTGATGAATATTCCTTCGTTGAGTTGCTTTACTTGTAATCCAAGAAAGTAGTTCAATTCTCCCATCATGCTCATCTCAAACTTATTCTGCATGAGCTTAGAAAATTTCTCCACAAAGAATTTTATTAGTACTTCCAAAGATAATATCATCAACATAAATTGTACTAATAAAATGTGATCATTTTCTTGAATTCTAAATAAGGTTTTATCAACAAGGCCTTTTGTGAAACCAGCAGTTAATTAGGAACGTTGATAGGGTGTCATACCAAGCTCTCGGTGCTTGTTTTATCCATACAACGCCTTCTTTAATCTGTAGACCTTATTAATATCACCTTTTACCTCAAAACCGGGAGGTTGCTCAAACGTAGGACTTCCTCTTCAAGTAATCCGTTTAAAATGCACTTTTCACGTCCATGTTGATAGACAGTGAAAATTTTTTGTATGCGGCATAAGCTAGAAATATTCTGATGGCTTCTAGTCTTGCAACGGGTGCAAACGTTTCATCGAAATCTATGCCTCTTCTTCGTGAATATCCTTTTGCCACTAAACGTGCTTTATTCGAATGACGATTCCATCCTCATTAGCTTTATTCCGAAAGACCCCATTTTGTTCCAATTACATTGTAATTTTCAGGTCTTGGACTAATTCCCATACGTCACTTCTCTTAAATTGTTCAAGCTCTTCTTGCATTGCATTAATCCAATCTGGATCACTTAGAGCTTCTTCAATGCTTGTGCGCTCCACCTGAGAAAGAAAACAAGAGAATAAAGAATTATATATTTGAGGACGCTTGTTTTTACTCCTTTCGTGGATCTCCAATCCTAGCTCTGGAGGGGTGATGTAACACCCCGAGATTTTTTTAAAACTTTTAAAGGTAGCATAATAAAGATAAATGATCATGAGTCCCAAAATACGTTTATAAGAGCACAGGGTGTTATGCCACACTTGAGCTAGAGAACTCAGGTGCCCATGCTAGATTCTATCAATCACAAATGGTATCAATAACAAATCATGGCACGCATGCCGAAAGGGAAAGAACTATCTAATCTACGTCCCAACCTCTAGCGCGCTCCAGTGATCTACTCGTCCGTGCTGAAAGCCAAATATATCTGTTCAGCGAGAGATGCTGGTAACCACTCCAACACGTTGAAATACAATACATATAGAGATATATATAGATATACGAAAACCATTTTGAGCAATGAGGATATATCCTACGAACTCTAGCTTTTAAAACTGGGATAGACTCGACGGATAGAGCTAAGCACTGGCAACAGTTATAGCAAGTCATATATAAGTTCATGACAGCAAGACAGATAAAGCAGAACACAACAATTAATCATTACCCAACATATCCCCAACATAAATCCCCATAGTACATCCCCAAGATACTCCATAAACCACAACTCATTCAGTAATTCTCATCACAAAAGCACACTTTGTTGGCGCCACAGGCCAATCGGCATGCCCATACATGAGGTCAGCGCATATAGCTCTGACACGCCCCCGCAGAACCCTGCCCGTACGCAACACGGAGGGTCGACTCAACCCGCACCGATGACACCCCACCACGCCTCCCCCCCATCCCACTCACGTCTTCGCACCTCGACACCCCACACACAACCCTCCCGACGCCAGCACAACCCCCCCCCCGAAACCGCATCCCCTCGACCCAGCACCCGCACCCCCCACTATCCAACCCACGCTCATCGTCCTAGCAACCCCACCACCCCTCCCCTCCCGAATCGCCCCACACCCACACCCCACCCGCTCACCCCCCGCACACCAACGCCACGTCCCACCTACCAACTCTCGCACCCGCACCACCCCACGCTTCCCGCAACCGCACGCACGCAACCTCACCACCAACTTCGCATCGCACCACCCCCCCCCCCGCACCACTTGGGCTATCATGCACCACCACCACACACCCCACTACCGCCAAGCACCACCCCACACCCCACCCTCGCGGCCGCCGCGGACCGACACACCCTCCACCCTCACACCACACCACCACCTCATCCGTCCGCACTCCCCCTCCCCCACACCACTCACCACGACTCAGTCCCCCCCCCACCCCTCTACCCACGGGCCCCCCCACTCCACCCCGTCCTCACCCCTACCGCGCTCACACGGCCCGCACACCACCTCCTCCCCCACCACTCACCCGCACTGCACCCCACCCTCCACTCACCCCACGCACCACCACACTCCCCCCCACGCCCCCACACCCGCCGTACCGAAATACCTCCAAACCTCTATGTATCATCTGGCTACTGATACATTTCTGTGAGTGTGTATACACCGACTGGTGGTATTTGGGGGGAACATCAAACGGGGAAGCCGTTTATTCCCCGATTAGTGGGATGATTATGATATATTTCTCATGCGGCTGTAGTTCCGGTGTTTTGGTGGGGGCCATTCCGCCGCTGGCCCGCCGGAACAATTCCGTTTTTTTTGGCATGCGGTTTTCTTTTTTTTTTTTTTTTATGGCGGCGGGCCATGCTGCCTGGCCGTTCCGCTGTCTTTCTCTGTCTGCCGATATTTCTGCCCTATTATTCTGTGTCCGGTGTAGGTTGCGTGTCCTTCTCCCCACCTATCTCTTCCCCTCTCCGCTCCTCTTCCTCATTCTGATCTTCTTCATCACTAACGAACGGCCCCGCCGGAACCCTTTTGCGAATTCCCTGATATATCTCTATCTTAGCACACTTTATATATATTGATAGCAACACGTAGAAATTAACGGATTTCCCCCCAAAAGCGGAAACATACGGCACATACCTTATCTAGCTTTTCTAACATAATCAACACCCAAACATGCGCTTTCCCACCTAATATACCAAGAATAATATCATACGACACAACCTAGCGGTTCTTAACACTTTTATATCAACAAGAATACGATTCGTCTTCTAATATCAAGATTCGGTAAGATAAACACATAAACATCAAGAACATCATACAACTATCAAGAACACCATATAATCATCAAGAACTCCACATAATTCATTCATGACACCATAATTATCAAGAACCATCACAGATTATCAAGACCTCAAGATCACCCATGAATCCCATACCAATCATCAATAATAATATCATAAATCACAATACACAATAATAGGGGAAATCCTAAGAGGGGAATCATAGCTATGAAAATAGGTTTTTTGAGACATGGGTTAACTCTTAGCCTTAATTAATTCCTGGCTATGAAGCATCTTTCTTAAGCTTTCTTGCTTTCTTGATTTTATCCCAAGGGAATTCTTGGAACTCTTTGGGTGGTGAGAGATTATTGTGGTGGGGATTTCTAGATGCCTTCTTAAGTTCCATTTATATATCTAGGGGTCTTATTTAGGTCTAATCCTTTTGGATTAGGGTTGGGTTTAGAGATGAGGGCCCACGGACTATGTGGGCCTTTTTCCCAATTAATCATTATAATTTATTCTTTCTCTTGGGCTATTGGTAAATTAATTAATGGTTTTAGGGGTCGTAACACGATGGTGTTACAGGTGATTTTTGAGCCATCTAAGTCAGGTTGTAGGTTGCATGGTGTTTTCCCGTTTCCTTGTTCAGTAGGTAAGTTGGAGGTAGACACATTTTGCTCATCAGATTGATCTCCAACTTTGTTTCAACTTGAGAGTTTTATTTTCCACGTGTGCATCTTCATTGGCTTCCACGTGTCCTTCACTATTGCAATCAATGTCCAATTGCTCCATACCCTGTACAATTTGATCTTTAAGAGATATGTCAGTATCATTAAATGATTTTTCAACTTGACAATCCCTGATCATTTTTTTGCTTTGGGTTTCCTTCTTATGAGCTTCATCAAATGTGACATGAATTGATTCTTCTACCACCATTGATTTCTTGTTCAATACTCTGAATGCTTTACTGGTAGATGAATATCCCAAAAATATTCCTTCATCTGCACGCTCATCAAAAGTCTTTAGATATGTTTTTCATTATTAAGAATAAAACATTTGATACCAAAAGTATGGAAATAGTTGAGTTTAGGTTTCTCCCTTTCCATAATTCGTACGGAGTCTTATTGTAAGACTTGTGTATCAAGCTTCGATTTTGTGTATAGCAAGCGGTGTTGATTGCTTCAGCCCAATATCTTTTAGGTAGCTCGGCTGACGTAATCATCACTCGTGCGGCTTCTTTTAGCGTTCTATTTCTTCTTTCGGCTACACCGTTTTGTTGAGGTGTACGTGCGGCAGATAGTTGATGTAGAATTCCTTGGGAATTGCAGTAGGCTTCAATCACTTGATTCACGAACTCAGTTCCACGATCAGTTCGGATTTTTGCAATTTTCAAGTCTTTCTCGTTTTAGTAGCTTAAGTAGCTCTGGCAACTTTTGCTCCACTCATTTTTCTTCTTTAGAAATATCGTCCATGTGTACCTGGAAAAGTCATCAACAACAACTAGTGTATATTCTTACACTTAGACTTACTGGTCTACTGGACCAAATAGATCCATGTGTAGTAGACTTAGCGGTCTTGTTGTATATTCTTGAGCTTTGGATTTGAAAGATGACTTGACTTGCTTTCCTCTTTGGCAAGCATCACATATTTGGATCTTTCTTGTAGACAATGTCGGTATTGTACCTCAACGTAGTTGTTTCTTTGCATAGGTGATTAGTCTTGATTAGTTTATGATGACAATTTCTTATGTCATCCTCTATTATTTGTTGGTGTGAGTTGTTTGTAATTAGGCACACTGATTCTTTTGTTGTGTTCCAATCCACACATATCATATTTTTTCTTCTTATCCTTCGGGAGCACAACTTTCCCAAGGAATTTATTTTTCCACTTGGCACTTGTCTTTGAAGAAATCTATAGATATCCTGTCCACAAAATTGACTTGTACTCAACAAGTTGAATTTTAGACCTTCAACAAAGGATACATCTTCGATTTAAACCATTTCGAAATATTGTACCAAATTCCTTGGTTATGCCGTATCGTTTCATTTCCACCGAATAACGACTTTGGTCCTTCGATGTTTTTAAGATTCACAAACTAGATTATTTCCAGTCATGTGTCATAGAAACATCAACTATCGATACCAAACTTCTTGGCAAATAAAAAACCATTTTTTAGTACCCAACTTGACTTGTGGGTCCTTGGGTGTTAGTCATTTTTGGTACCCAAATTTCCACTTTACTCACTGATCTAAGAGTTTATGGTATTTGGTAACCTTAAACACATTATAATCATATTTAAATTTTGAAAACAATTTTTTTGCCGGTTTTGAAAAAATTGACTCGATTTTCTTGGCACCGTGGGAGGTAGATTGTTTGAGCCTGGGATAGGCATTAAATCTTGGACTTAGTCCATGGTTTAATATTATCAAACCAATTTTGTTTAGAGGGGATAAAATCTCCCTGCCCTTAATTCTTGGATTCCTATCCCATTCCCTATGAGGGCTTGGTGCACTTAGACTCATTGGTTATTTCATTTAGGAACAAACTTTGTCTTTTTGTATTACTATTTAGGGAAATATTGTTTCTTTGAGCTTCGGCCTAACAGTATTAATTTTGTCATTAGTTTGGTAACCAATTCCTTGTCTCACTGTGCTATCTTGACCTTTTACAAATTTTACCACATTCAACTTTATTATTTAAAGTAGTAGTAAATTGGCCAAGTTCTTGGAGCTTGAGAACACCAAGGATCATAACCAGGTCCGTTTTTATCACTTGAGGGTTTTTGCATATTTACCATTTTGTCCATTATTTTGGATGAATGCGTAAATGTTGCTATACCCTCTCTAAGGTTGTGTTCTCTCACTTCCCTTGATTTACACTCTTCTTGAAGACAAATAATTTTATCTTTCAAGTCTTTCACTTCAAGTAGAGCATTTTGCAATTTTTTCATTTAATTGATCTTTTTTCAACAATCAGATTATTTTTGCGCTCTTTGAGTTGAGAGTGATCTCCATTACGGTTTGACATTCTTCCATTAAGTGAAAAGAAGGACTCTCTAAAAATGAAGAATTGACACGAATCATAAGAGTTAGATGTTACATCATTTTCTTCATGTCCATTTGCCATAAGACACATGTCCTCGTAGGGTGTGTGTTGGAGATGCTCATGCAAAACATTGCATTGTCATCCTTTTGAGGTGTCACTTTCATCACTTGAAGATTCTTCTGACTCACTTATTTCAAGTGGGTCACTAATAAGTGCTTTTCTTCTCTCCTTTGTGAACCTTTTTATCTTTGGGCTTGAATTCTTCCTGGTTGAGAGTTAGAAATATTGTGTATTGACTTTTACTTACCTTGGGGTGTGGACAACTTGCTGCAAAGTGTCCAGGCTTTCTACAATTGTAACACAAATTTGAACTTCCTCAACAATTTCTTTCTTCAATTCTTTGTTGCATTCCACGATTTTCCTTGTGGATTTTTCTTGTAGTTGCTTCTCTTCATGAATTTCCTAAATTTCTTGACAAAGAGAGCAAATTGATCATTAGGCAATAATTCAACATTTTGTATTGACCTTGAAGTTGATGGTTGCTCGGCTATGAGTGCATTGCTTTTCTCTTCATAATCTTCCTCTATTTCTTGATTTCATCTCGAATTCATAGGCTTTTAGATCACTTAACAGCTTATCGATTGATAGGGTTTTTAGATCCCTTTTCTCTCATGGCCGTGACCTTCATGTCCCATGTGGATGGTAGACCACGTAAAATTTTGAGTGAGATTTCCTTTTGATTAATCTTCTTTTCCAAGATCATTAATCTCTCCTAAGATTTTGGCAAATCTTGTTTCCATGTCGGTAATATTCTCGCCATTTAGCATTTTGAAATCCTCGAATTTCTTTAATGCTATAGTGAGCTTATTATCCTTTTCTTGATCGTCTCATTCACCAATTTGAATGAGCGTTTCCCAAACTTCCTTCGCGGATTGACACTTTCGAACTTTTGGAAATTTCATGTCATCAATAGATTTAAACAAAATATCATTGCAATATTATCCAAGTTATTTCTTGTTCTATCTTCAGATTCCATTCCGCTTTCGGTTTTGGAATGTATTGTGAAGTTTCACTCGTTTGTACGGAAAGTGTTGACTTGTAAAATCTCAATAGGAGCACTCGTAACCACTTCCCACATTTCATCATGTAATGCGGATAAATGTACCTGCATACGAATTTTCCAATCATCAAATTTTTCTAAGGAAAATAGTAGATTTTGGGCAAGAGCATTATCTCTTTTTATCATCTTGATTTTTCGAGATCTGTCTAGCAGTCAAAATTGACTCAAGTAGACAACCGCACTGATACCAATTGTTGTCCCGAAAGGGTGGTGAAAGTCTAGAGGGGGGGTGAATAGACTTTCAAGCTTTTTCAAAATAAATAACTCTTTGGTAACTTCAACTCTAAGTAACAAGTAAATAGAGTAAGTTTACACTGCACAGCGAATAATAGTATGTAAAGAGTTATGCCCCAATCAATAGATTAAATACGCATGTAAGATAGTACAGATGATATATAAAGTGACAGAGATATTTGAATATATAAAAAGATGGTGCACTCAATTATATAATAACAATATTCAAGATTGTAAATAAATGTCGTGTCACGTCAACCGTGTGACGAACGTTACATGCCAATACGTCAAACTTGCTTAGAATAATTCAATATTTAAGCTCGAGAAGTTTGAGTCACATGCATACATGAAAACACACTAAACCCTGATTAATAAGATTAAACTGTTAATATTACACGGGTTAGTCGGATAAGATAGATAGATAGAGCAAATAATGTAACTGGGATGTAAATAGAGAGAGGCAATTTATAGTGGTTCGGAAGTGGCGTAATCTTCCTAGTCCACTTTCTCCTTTCACGTCTAGGAGAAATTCACTATTTTACACCACACAGTTACAATAGTGAATAAGTGGCTACACATGCATTCTTTCCGGATGTCTTGCACACACCTACACCCAGCTCCGAGTGTCTCGCACACAGCTACACTCAACTTCGAGTATTTCGCACACAGCTATACTCAACGCCAACCAAGTGTCTTGCCAAAGCTACACTTAGCAAACTACGAGTGTTTTGCACAAAGATACATTCACTAGAGTATTTTACACACAACTATACTCTTTTTACAATTACAAATACAAACGTAATTGTATCTCTCTCTAACTAGATTTGAGACTTTTCAAACTAAGTCTCTAATGAATTTTTTTGAGCACTTGTACTTTTGAATTTTTGCACTTGTTTACACCCGTATGTATTGCACCTCTCCTTGTATCCTTCAAAGTTTTCATGGCTTTTATAGGGCAATCAAATAATTAATCCCGCTGGCAGTGGGGATAAATTTTTTTGATATTTTGAAATGGCGTTGATCAGTTTCTGTAAGAAAAATAAAGTATAACACAGCTAAACCTTATTCTTTTAATATTTAAT